>CANDYM010000504.1:0-134823 GCA_947397865.1 Polietes domitor
AAAATCGGGTACAATATGTCGTTTCTAGAGCAGAAAATGTCAAATCGGGAGCGACATTTGTATGGGGGCTATATCTAAATCTGAACCGATCTTACCCAATTTTTGCATACGTGTTTCTAGTTGGCTTATAAGATGTTCTGCCAAATTTAAAGAAAATCGGGTATAATATGTCGTTTCTAGAGCGGAAAATGTCAAATCGGGAGCGACATTTGTATGGGGGCTATATCTAAATCTGAACCGATCTTACCCAATTTTTGCATACGTGTTTCTAGTTGGCTTATAAGATGTTCTGCCAAATTTAAAGAAAATCGGGTACAATATGTCGTTTCTAGAGCAGAAAATGTCAAATCGGGAGCGACATTTGTATGGGGGCTATATCTAAATCTGAACCGATTTCCTCCAAATTCAATACCGATGGTCCTTGGCCAGAAAAAATAACTTCTGACAAGTTTCATGACAATTGGACAACAATTGCGACCTGTAGAATGCGAACAAGCTTAGATGGACAGCAGACGGACGGACGGACGGACGGACGGAGTGGTGTAGGGTATAAAAATGATAGACAGAGTAGAATGAGTTGGATCCAGATATTCATACATCGACCTTTGGCTTCACTGTTGCCTGCACTAACTGACAATTTTTCTTCGGGTGTGTCCTACTTCTTGTGCCACATGACTGCTGATATTTATACCCTTCACTAAGGTATTATGTCTTTGTTCATTTGTTTGTAACACCCAAAAGGAATCGAGATCGTTTCTTTCTGAGTCGATTTAGCAATGTACGTCTGTCTGTCCGTCCATATATTCTTGTAATCAAAGTACAGGTCGCAATTATTGTCCGATACTTACGAAAATTGCCATTCAAATATCGCTTCTGATTTGACTTTTTCGGCTCTAGAAACTACACATTTTAACCCCATTTTGTTCTAATTTGGCACAACACCTTATATTGCAACTATGATCATCTGTGGTGAAAGTCGGTTAGATCGGCTCAAATTTATATATAGCTCCCATACAAATTCCGCTCCCGATTTGACTTTTTCTGTTGTGGCACAATTCATTATATTCCAACTAGAAACATCTATGGTGAAAGTGGGTTAGATCGGATCAGATTCGGAATTTCGCACAACACCTTATATAAATAAAAGAAAAAAATGCAACAGAAACTGAATCTGTTATTTTGGCCGCTTTGCCGTTTTGACAAAACTATAAATAATATAAGAAAATTAAATCCAAATTATCGAAATAAAGGAAAAAATGTGAATCATATGAAAACAATAAAAAGAAAATGCAAAAAAGAAGACCAATGTCTGCCTCCACTTAACCTACTCTGCGTAGGGGAAAATTCGTACGGAAAAAGGACTACAAACGTAAATCTGCTATTTTGGCCGCTTTGTTGTGCAGAAAAACACAAAAAGACAACTAAAAAAGAAAATAAAACAACAGAAAAAATATTTTTCCTTTTTTTGGGTTACTCTCCACAAGCTAGCTCCCGCATAGATTGTCGTCGCCTTTCATTTTGTTATGGCAAATCGTAATGCTCAGAGTGATAGTTCTCATCGACATCCTTGTGGTTGCTGTTGCCAGAAGCTGCGTCACCGACGACAACGAGAGTCGGTTTTGAGTTAAGCAAAAGTGGGAACCCTTAGATTTTTATACACTCCACGAGAGTATTATGTCTTTGTGCATTTGTTTGTAACACCCAAAAGGAAACGAGATATACCCATTGTTAAGTATACCGATCGACTTAGAATTACTTTTTGAGTCGATTTAGCAATGTCCGTCTGTCTGTCTGTCCGTCCGTCCGTCCATCTATTCTTGTAATCACGATACAGGTCGCAATTGTAGACAGAACCAAATGAAACTTTGCACAACGATGTTTTTCGGGATAAGGACGAACGCTATTTAATTTGAAGAAAATCGGTTCAGATTTAGATATAGCCCCCATACGAATTTCACTCCCGATTTGACTCTTTTCACTCTAGATACCACATATTACAACAGATTTTCTTTAAAATTGGCAAAACATCTTATATTGTAACTAGAAACACTTGTGGTAAAACTGTGTTAGATCGGTTCATTTTTATATATAGCTCCCATACAAATTTCTCTCCCGATTTGACTTTTTCCGCTCTAGAGACCACATAATGTAACAGATTGTCTTCAGATTTGGAAAAACATCTTATATTTCCACTAGAAACACCCATGGTGAATATCGGTCAGAT
This sequence comes from Polietes domitor, assembly GCA_947397865.1. Taxonomy (NCBI): domain Eukaryota; kingdom Metazoa; phylum Arthropoda; class Insecta; order Diptera; family Muscidae; genus Polietes; species Polietes domitor. The sequence goes on from CANDYM010000504.1 coordinate 2,225, forward strand.
CGGTTCAGATTTATATATTTTTTTCCGCTCTAGAAACCACATAATGTATCAGATTGTCTTCAGATTTGGTAAAACATCTTATATTTCCACTAGAAACACCTATGGTAAAACTGTGTTAGATCGGTTCAGATTTATATATAGCTCCCATACAAATTTCTCTCCCGATTTGACTTTTTCCGCTCTAGAGACCACATAATGTAACAGATTGTCTTCAGATTTGGTAAAACATCTAGAAACACCCATGGTGAATATCGGTTCAGATTTATATATAGCTCCCATACAAATTTCGCTCCCGATTTGACTTTTTCCGCTCTAGAAACCACTAGATGTTCTATGGTGAAAATCGGTTCAGATTTAGATATAGCCCCCATACAAATGTCGTTCCCGATTTGACATTTTCCTATGTAGAAACCACATATTGCACTCGATTTTCTTTAAATTTGGCACAGCATCTTATAATCTTACTAGAAACACCTATGCAGAAATTGGGTAAGATCGGTTCAGATTTAGATATAGCCCCCATATAAATGTCGCTCCCGATTTGACTTTTGTCGCTTTAAAAGCCACATATTGTGCTCGATTGTCTTTAAATTTCGCACAACATCTTATAATCTAACTAAACAAAACTATGGTGAAAGTGGGTAAGATCGGTTCAGATTTAAATATAGCCCAAATTCAATTGTTGCTCCCATAAGTTTAACCGATTTTGGCCAAACTATACATTTTATATTTCACCTATTTCGTTCCAGGTTTCAATATATCCTCATACAAATGTCCTTTCCGATATAAAATTTTTTGTCAAACACATACATTTACAGGATACAAAAAACCTTCCCGTTTTCACTTTTTCACCGAATTGAATTGTATTCGGATTGAAAGTGGAGTGTATCATAGAGTCGGCCCCGCCCGACTTTAGCCTTTCCTAACTGGTTTTGCCATAATAAAGTGTAAATATGCATATTCCAGCGCACGACTCTCCAGTATCATTACTGCTCTGAAGCTCAGCTGCAAATTTGACTCTTTCACCTCGGCTAATTGTTGGTCTTTGGATTCCTGTGTATGTGGGACAAAACGCAACAATAACGTTTCTAATGCACACTCAGTTGCAATAAATCAAGGGATGGTCAGAGGTTATCCAATGATCCAATTATTCTACATTCATATTAAAATCACTTACGAAGGCCAACAGTTCCGCGGAGATCGAATATTGGATACGATGGACTCAATCCGAGTTTAATGTCCACACTGTCTTTGGGATTGGATAAATTGGTGATACTTTAAAAATACATATAAAATGAAAATAAATCTTCGGTGTTTTAGTTCCACGATTGACTTTCTAGTACTCACCTACTACGTGTTATCAAATCGACATTTGTGCTATCCCCGTAATAAATAAAAATCTGTTCATCCATCTTAACATCATACTGGGCACTGCTCTTAACTTGCTGGGTCTCCATATTGAATAATGTGGTTATGGTACCATCGCGATGATTGGTCATATCCCAGAACTGTATTAGGGCAGGTATCGAGGTGTAGCTCTCAGCCTTTGGCTGTGTGCGCGGTCATAACGGCCCACCTGCAAAACAAATGACATTGAGAAAACAGAAAATTTCAATAATTAATTATAATATCTTAAGGGGGAAGTTTCAGCTTGGGGTGAAACCAATTTCTAATTAATTACCGCATCTAAAATTTATTTAAGACCACAACAGTTTGTTTTTAATGACACTGTGAAGAAAAGTTTGCTGCCACGAGTGGTCGAGATGGGTTCAAAAAATGCCTAATTTTTCTAAGTTTTTACTCATTAATAATTTTTTAACAATATTTCTTTTTTGAAAGGGTGGGGTCAATAAATAAGTTGTTAGGACAGACCACATTAAATTTTTGCTAAGACAAACGATGCAGTAATGTAAATCTATGGTTATAACAAAAAACATAATCGTCGTCGTATCCAGCCATGCAACATTCACTTTAAACCTTGACCTCAGTGTCATAGCAGCTACCAACATTGCTAGTGGTATCCAGCAACATCCTCATACTTATCACCAACCTCAACTTTTCAGCATCATATTTGCCTATCAACCTAAATTCATCATCAACCTTCAAAAATGATTTTTTTCTGTTTTATTCGTTTTACTGTCGGCTAACTCCTTGGTTTGCTAAGATAAGCAAATTAGGCCACGTTTTGATTTTCTTTGTGAGCCTTGTTGCTGTTTCAATATGTTTAAAAAGTAATGCGTGGGTTGGTTAAGATTTGGATGTTAGAAAGAATGTATGATAAACTTTGCGGATTTTTTAATATGTAGAAGTTAAGGGTACATAATTTTAGAAAAATTTAATGAATTAAATTTTTTGTCTATGGACCATAGATAATCCAACAGCGTTCTTTTACCATCGTATTACTCTCCGTTACTCTGTTGGTCCACATGTGGGTCCTTAGTCCAACTGCATGTAAATAATATTAAGATTCAACCCTCATCTCATGTGAAAACAATAAAAAGAAAATGCAAAAAAGAAGTCCAATGTCTGCCTCCTCTTAACCTACTCTGTGTAGGGGAAAAGGATTGCAAACCTCAAAGCATGCGATATTTATGTACCTAACAATATCAGTAAAATATAAGCCACACATTTCAAGCCAAGGACATCTACATCTCAATTACTCCACGGCCAGTTGTTCGCTCCTTTATTCTTTTTTTGTACAAGGTACATGCGTATGACCCACATTAAAAAATAACCTGTGAGGTTCTTTCCTACGAAAATTTAATAAATTTTTTCGCAAGAGTAACAATCGAATTTCCATGAGAGTTGAAGAAGTGGAGGAGACTGAGCAAAACAGGCAAATATATAATGAGAGTCTTAAGTAAAATTGTCAAAAAATGCATATAACTATGAGGTATAAATCAATAAGAAGTTTCAGAATAATGATGATTTATTGCAGAAGTCGTATATACTAAAAACTAAGAAGATACATTACAAGAAGGGTTAATAATGGGTCTGAGTTGGCATTGTCCAGATTTCTAACTGATGTTTGATACATGGTAGAAAAAAAAACAACATTTCTTCCAAATTTGGAAAATTTAACTCTTTGCAATTAGAAACTCAATTATGATCCGAACAAATCTAATTAAGTTTTCACGAAAGATTTAATCAAAAATTAATTATGCAGACACTGCAAACAATGTTATCTACTGAAACAGTAGTATTTAGTATTTCAAAGAAGGAGAAGGAGCTGATGCTACGCACAGCATCCCCAGTGGCATTAGCATAAGTTGCACTGTTTCCATGGTACTGTTTGTGACTTAAACATAATTAAATTACTAAAATTATGAACGGAAAGAAGAGAAATGCACACACCTCTTTACAAAATAATTAAACAAAAGATGAAGTAACCAAATGAACAAACCTAAATAATCTTTCAAGGAAATGTTGGATGGAAAGAGTAGTAGACGAAAGCAAGTAGTAGCTGGCAATGCATCAGGTACTCGATTTTCTAAGGGAAACTCCAAAAGAATATGAGAGGAACGAGACGGAAAATAAATGAAATAAATAAATAACTGTCTTTGTAAGCTACTTGGTAGAGAAAGTTTATTGTAAATGTTCGCAAAGTGGCATTCAAAAATAACATCTCTCCACTAAGACAATGGAAGCAGATAGGACAAAGTCGGAGTCGTAGAAGCGTTGAGGTAAACATATCTAATTCCCAATCCGACGATGGCAAATTATGTAAAAGATGTTATTAGAGTCACATTTAAATGTTATGTTCCCAATATGTACAACGAGTACAATATGAATAGGAAAGAAAAGAGCTAGCGTCTGCTTTTTGAAATCTAATAACCCTTACATCAATTTAAACTCACTTCAATTAATGATGTCGTATACTGACTCTGATGAATGACAGTCAATAGAGAGATTTCGTTCATAAAATATTTCTTCGCACGGGAAACATGCAAGACAACAGTTTATGCAATGAATAACAAAATCCAGAAACAATGTCTGAATATCAACGAATTTTTAACTTATGTATTGTGAATTACAATACAAAGTGAATTTATGATCTAGGAATTGAGCCAGGAGACTAAGATAATTGTAGCTAGTTATTGCAGCGACAGACAAGAACATCTGATGGGAGTTGAATCCCCAACTTCTACCTTGAAAACTGAGCACAACTCGACTACTGGTGAGCGCAATGTTTTAATTTATTCGCTGCTAACATAAGGTTTATTGTAAGTGTATATTTGTACCTATATTTTGAGTTGAACACTTACATATATCCTCATCTATGCATTCATATCAACACCAAATGATGTCAATGTAACCCAACAAAAATTATAATGAGAATTCCAAAGTTTTTAAACTACACTTTCATCCTCCCTTGGTTCATGTTACGAATTCACTTGGTGTTGTTTTATTCATTCCGTACTCACAGCACTTTGATGTCCGCGAGACTTTTTCCGAAAGACTAAACATATGATAAGAGGAATAAGATGATTAATAAAGTCCAAAAACAGGAAAAATATTATGAGAAAAGCGAATGCGGAATTGATATAATAATCTCTTTATTTTACGAATTTCATCATTCTAGCTGTAGCCGTTTTGTTGGAACCACTTTTATCCTTCTGTTCCCATTGTATCCCTTGAAAGTATGAATTTGGAAAAAAACTTTAATTTTTTGTGTCTTTCCCCTGACTTGTGTAGTCAGGGGAATTTTTACTCCGAATTTCATGACTCTAGCTGCGGTCATTTGGTTGATACTATTTTTATCCCCTTTTTCCATTTTAACCCCAACAAGTAAAAACGGCGTTAAGTTCGGCCGGGCCGAACTTTATATACCCTCCACCATGGATTGCATTCCACAGATGTTGACGGTTTTCGTAGAAGTGCAGTAATATTACAGGAAAATATAAATTTTTTAATATACCAAACTAAAACAAATACAAATATCGAAAAAATAATTATATAAATAAATGTAATATACAGTATAGTATAGTACAAATTTTGAAAATCCATTATCAGACGTACATGTGTAAAGTGCAAAATAACCTAACTTCATGATTCAACCAATTTTTGCCGTAAAAGAAAAAGTAGGAATTTGGAAAAAATACTTTTTATTTTGAGTGTCTATGCAGTCAGAGGAATGTATACACCGAATTCCATGATTCCAGCTGCGCCCATTTGGTTGGTACCATTTTTACCCCCTTGACATTTCTACGTAATTAGATTTTCTTCATTCTAGCTGTAGTCGTTTAGTTGGTACTATTTTTATCCCCCTGTACCATTGTATCCCTTGCAAGTACGAATTTCGAAAAATCCGTTTATTTTTCGTGTCTATGCAGTCAGAGGAATGTATACTCCGAATTACATAACTCTAGCTGCAGTCATTTGGTTGGTACTATTTGTATCCCCTTTTTCCATTTTAACCCCAAAAAGTACGAATTTCGAAAAATTCGTTTTTTTTCCGTGTCTACGCAGTCAGAGGAATGTATACTCCGAATTTACTGACTCTAGCTGCTGTCATTTGATTGGTACTATTTTTATCCCCTTTTTTCATTTTAACCCCAAAAAGTACGAATTTCGAAAAATCTGTTTATTTTAAGCGTCTACGCAATCAGAGGAATGTATACACCGAGTTTCATTATTCCAGGTGTAGCCGTTTGGTTGGTACCATTTTTATCCCTCCGTACCCATTGTATCCCTTGAAAGTACGAATTTGGAAAAAACCTTTTATTTTTCATGACTACGTAGTCAAAGGAATGTATACTCCGAATTTCACGACTCTAGCTGCGGTCATTTGGTTGGTACTATTTTTATCCCCTTTTATATTTTGACCCCAAAAAGTACGAATTTCGAAAAACCACTTTATTTTCCGTGTCTACACAGTCAGCGGAATGTATACTCCGAATTTCATGACTCTAGCTACGGTCATTTGGTTGGTACTATTTTTATCCCCTTTTATATTTTGACCCCAAAAAGTACGAATTTCGAAAAACCACTTTATTTTCCGTGTCTACACAGTCAGCGGAATGTATACTCCGAATTTCATGACTCTAGCTACGGTCATTTGATTGGTACTATTTTTATCCCCTTTTTTCAGTTTAACCCCAAAAAGTACGAATTTTAAAAAATCCGTTTATTTTACTTGTCTATGCAATCAGAGGAATGTATACACCGAATTTCATTATTTTAGGTACAACCATTTGGTTTTATCCCTCTATTCCCATTTTACCCCTAAAAGTACGAATTTGGAAAAAATGTTTTTATATTATGTCTCTACTCAGTTAGAGGAATGTACACATCGAATTTCGTGTTTCTAGCTGTTGTCGTTTAATATGTACCATTTTTATCCCTTTTTTGCCCCATTTCACCCCCTACAAATAAGAATCACTTTATGGTGGACGTTTTTGCTGTAGGGGGAAAGCGCAAACCAAATATCAAGCAAATATAAACAGACATATTCAAAAAACATGCTTACATACGCTAAAATATTAGGGATTATTATGGGTATTTTTAGTCCTTGTGAGGGAAAAATTTTTCCTTTTGGGCCGATTTCGCCCCATTTCAATCCCAACCGATCTACGACTATAAGACGCATTTATGGAAAACTTGAACGGACGGACGGACATGGCTAGATCGTCTTAGAATTTTATGACGATCAAGAATATATATACTTTATAGGGTCTTAGGTCGATATTTCAAGGTGTTACAAACGGAATGACAAAGTTAGTATACCCCCATCCTGGAGGTGGAGGGTATAAAAAGAACGGATTTCGAAAATCCGTTTATTTTACGTATCTACGCAATCAAGGGAATGTATACACCGAATTTCATTATTCTAGGTGCAGCCTTTTAGTTGGTACCATTTTTTTCCCTATATTCCCGTTTTACCCCTTAAAAGTACGAATTTTGAAAAAATACTTTTATAATATGTATCTATCATTTCTCCCCTTGCGAATAAAAATCACTTTCACCATGTATGTTTATAGGTGAAATATACATATGGGTACAATATGTGGTTTCTAAAGCGGCAAAAGTCAAACCGGGACCGACATTTGTATGGGGGGCTATATCTAAATCTGAACCGATCTAACCAGCTTTCGCCACAGGTGTTTCTAGTAAGATTAGGTGTTAAGCCAAATTTAAAGAAAATATGTGCTGTATAGAGCGGAAAAGTCAAATCGGGAGCGACATTTGTATGGGGGCTATATCTAAATCTGAACCGATTTCCTTGAAATTGAATAGCGTTCGTCCTTGATGCACAAAACTTACTTGTGCCAATTTTTGTTAAGATCGGACTATAATTGCGACCCGTAATTTGCTTACAAGAATAGATGGACAGACGGACATTGCTAAATCGACTCCGATAGTGATTCTAAGCCGATCTGTATAATAAACGATGGATCTAACTCGTTTCCTTTTGGGTGTTACAAACAAATGCACAAAGACATAATACTCTAGTGGAGTGTATAAATATGCTAAAATGCTCTAAAATATTAGGGGTATTATAGGTATGTTTAATTCTTGTGAGGGAAAATTATTTCTCTGTTGGCCGATTTCGCCCAATTTCAATCCCAATCGATCTACGACTATAAGACGCATTTATGGAAAATTTGGACGTCCTAGCTCCTATGGTTTAGATGCTAGCGTGCTTTCAACAGACGGACGGACATGTCTTAGAATTTTATGAATATCAAGAATATAAAGGGTCCGAAATCTAACGTTTTTTTTTTCAACTATTCAACCGTTGGACTATTATTTGTGAGGTGCCCGATGCAGCCATTTGAATGAAATTATTTTCCATTATTAACCGGAAGGATTGTACTTTCAAATAAAAAAAGAAATTTGAGAAAATATTCAGTAGTTTTTTTACAGCATTTTCAAAAAAATTATTTGGCGGACTAAAAGTGGTTATGAACCATTTTCTCGAAAATGTGTTTGTGATGCCAAACTATTCTCAGATTTGGATGTCATCTGTTATATAAATTTGGAAAATATTTTTTTTCTAAAGCCATTTTTTTTTAAATCTGATTTGGTTATCCACTCACACGTTAGTTTGTGACAACATTAGTGGCTATGAACATAAAAATAGTTTAAAAATGGAGCAGCATATAACCTAAGGATGTAATTTGCTACAACGATTTTATTTAAAGCATTTTTTTAGATTATCAAATTCCACCATTTCGCGGTTAATAGCATTTTTGTTCCAAAGTTATAAGGATAAAATAGGATAAATAGTGGCTGTAAGGACAAATATTGTGAAAAGTATCTTTAGAAAAACCCGCGTAACTTTTTTATTATAATGAAAATGCCAAAATATTTCTTTGGCATGTGATTGCTGACTTCATGGGGAATATTTGTGTCAGAAAAGTATCAGAAACCTGGATGAAGAAAGATAAAATAATAGCAATTTCAACCACAAATTTTGGATTTTTTGATAATTGCAGCGATTTTCGCGACTAACTACATATATGTTACAAGCGACATCCGTTCTTAATCAAAACAAAAAACGAAAATGTCACGCATGAAAATCATGCAAAAGTGGCTATGAACCATAAAAGCGCGAACAATAGCAAAATTTCGAAAACTTTTTAATCGTAGCAATTAGTAATCTTTTTTAGGTTACTCTGTAGAAGAATGGTTATTAATTACTCTTATAATTAAGCAGAAAATCATTTTTTTGCTCTCCTGAAAAGTTGGGGTTTTGTTCATAGCCACTTATAAATATAAGCCCTCGATATACTTTATAGGGTATCAGGGCCTCAATGTGTTACAAACGGAATGACAATGTTAGTACACCCCAATCCAGGAGGGGTAGGGTATAAAAAGACGCCAGATAGAATGATTTTAAGATATCTAAGATAAGCGAAAGACAAGCAAGGTTTCACGATTTACACTTTTATGTGGATTTCATTTGCAATCGAGATAAAGAAATCGACATTTAATACAAAATTCTTCCAAATTCCAAGGTAAGAGGAGGATTAAAAATAGAAGTTTTGGAATTCAAATATCTATATTGTTCATCAGTCGAAGAAAAACGACATATAATACTTCATACGAAACTGCGTTAGTTTTAAAATTGAAATCAAGTTTAATTATTTACTTTTTTATGTGACTCCTATTTATCTACCTCGAATGCTCAAGTGTATCGATGACTGTCTTAACTTTATTATAGTGTCTTAACTATATTATTAGTAGTTGATGGCCAATGCTTAAAGCACAATTGTTAATCAGATATGTGCGAGTAATTCTACTAGAGAATTCGAACTATGGCAATACCAATGTGGTTAAAGAAATTATACACAGTGTGGCTACTAGAGATGGGCGCGGCTCACGTGAATCACGCGTGATCGTGAGCAAAAATTGTTACTCACGTGAGCGTGCGTGAACCTGCGTGAAAAAATGTTCGTGCGTGAATGTACGTGAGTCTAATTTATGCGTGATTCACGTGATTTTTTCGTGAGTGACACATTATTAACTTATTTATTTTCATCTTATTTCGTTTAAAAATCCGAAAATTTCCATTCAAAATAAAATGCATGTATATACATATATTTATTTCTAAAACAAAGTGCTTCAATGCACGAATAATTTCTATTTTTTCTATTATTTAAGCAAGTATTGCTTGTGCCAACACTATGCACTGCATTTATATGGGAGACTCCCTTAGTGTTATTTCACTTAAAAAATCACATAAGTGATATCGGGGTAATGCTTTATTTTCTACTTGGATTTTATGTCAGTGTCCTATCTTTTAGCTCTGCAAGTTTTAATACTACTTTAAAAATATGAATTTAAGACAAACCTCAGTGATTTAAATAATATAATTTTCGGATTTGCGAGGCGTTACTCACTTCGATTTAGAATAGGAAATAAGGGGGATAAAGCATATATTATTTTCTTTGTGGAAATTGTTTGCGTGATTTACGTGAATCACGTGTGATCGTGAGCAAAATTTATTTTACTCACGTGAGCGTGCGTGAACGTGAGGAACGAAAAAATCTTCGTGCGTGAACGTGCGTGATTCAATTTTTTTCCTTCGTGAGCGTGCGTGAACGTGAGCCAATAATCACTCACGCGCCCATCTCTAGTGGCTACACAGCACATGGCTGAGTGCGCACAGCCATTTATAGACTTACACTCACACAATTTTAGGTAATGTAGCCCATAAAGAACCAATACAAACACATGTGTTGTGTGAAAATTCGTTCCTTGTGCACATCCAGACACATCATAATTCATAAATGTTGTTATTCCAATCACGCTTATAGGTTGTTTGTAAAATTATAGCCATAACCTAAGAACAATTTAAAGAAATGTTTGAGTAGATACGAATTTCTTTTAAAGCTAAGATTCACGTAGCAATTTTGGATACATGTGCGGTGTGTTGTGATAACGAAATGAAATTAAGCATCTCGTGTCCCTCCAAAACCCAGGTAAGGATGAATATTAATTTGATTCTTATCTTAGCCGCAGCATCAGCAACGACAAATTTAAATGTTTTGCTAATTGGAATGTACGAACATAAGCTAATTGGAATTGCTGCTAATATAAACAGAGGGATGAATGTACACATTATTGACGAACTTGAGCTATTATTGTTGAATGTCTAAAAATCTTGGATTTTATTGAAGAACTACATAGTTCGTCAGGACCAACCACATGATCTGCGATTTGTATCAGCGTTAACCAAATGGACAATGCACATCGCAAGGAGAACGAACGGGTATTGTTTTTTGCGTTATTTTTTTAAATACACTTTGGACCACCCTGTGGGATCAAATTTACAATATTTCAAGAAATTAAATATGAAATCTGTGCATACACACCTACACACATACACTCACAATACTCTATTTACAATTATAATCAGCAGTCAGTTAAGCTTGGAACTTGGAATTATTAATTATTTCAATGATGGTCTAGAATTTAAATGAATGGTGTTGGGTGGGCTGGTCAGCGTAGTGGATCGAATGAGATGAAATTATACTTGATTAACTTACTTAACTTGAGAATGTATTGAAATTGTGTGCCAAGAACAATGCAATTTAAAGTGGTCAATAATTTTGAGCATATGTGTACGTAGGAAATCATAGATTAGCGATAATTAGGATATTTAAATAACACTTGACCGAAGTATTCTATACAAAAGGGGAATCAATTATGAATGAATGTGCACAAGTATCTGTGTATGTTAGACCCTGCGACTTATATTAAATTTTGTAATGTATTTCAAAATAATCGTTATTTAGAGATGTTCGGCTGCACTGCTGGTGATCACGGGAATGCCAAGCTCTTCATGTGGGAGTAAACATACCTTGTACTGTGGATTATTCATAAAGAATGGAGCAAAAATGGAGCATTAACTTTTGAAAGAGTTAATATTTGGTCCTGGTTTTTTCTGTTCAAAATAGAAATAGTTATTTTAACTTAAAAACAGCAAAACCAAAAGAGATCAAAACAAGTTTTTATTTTTGATAACTTTTGTAATAAAGTTTAATTTTAATTGAAATTAAACAGGGTCTTCTTATTTGGCTTCTTATTTGGTGATTTATAAGTATCTATCATACTTATCTACAAAATATCAAGCTTGTAATATCCTAAAAATGTGTATTTTTAATTATACACTCCACGAGAGTATTATGTCTTTGTGCATTTGTTTGTAACACCCAAAATGAAGAGAGCTAGACCCATTCTTATGATACACTCCACTTTCTATCGGAATACAATTCAATTCAGTAAAAAAGTGAAAACGGGAAAAAAAATAATGTTTGCTAATCACAGGCTAATATGACCTGGTCCGATTTGTCAAATCGAGAATAATATTTGTATCGGGGCTATATCCAAACATGGAATGAAGTGACTAACTTTCACAATAAGTTCTTCTAGTTGAATTATAACGTGTTATGCTCAATTTTAAGAAATTCTCTGAAAATACGCGGTTTTTGGGGGAACGAAATTTGTATGAGAGCTATATGTAAATCTGAACCGATGTGACCCATTTTCACCATAGGTGTACCTAGTTTAAATATATGATGTTTTGCCAATTTTGATGGAAATCTGTTAAAATATGTGGATTCTGGAGCGGAAAATTTCAAATTGGGAGCGAAATTTGTATGGAAGCTATATATATATAAATCTGAACCGATCTAACACATTTTTACCACAGGCGTTTCCAGTTGAAATATAAGTTTTTTTTGCAAATTTAGAAGAAAATCTGTTAAAATATGTGGATTCTAGAGCCGAAAAATTCAAATTGGGAGCGAAATTTGTATGGGAGCTATATATAAATCTGAACCGATCTAACAGATTTTTACCGAAGGTGTTTCCAGTTGAAATATAAGGTGTTTTGCCAATTTTGAAGAAAATCTGTTGAAATATGTGGTATATAGAGTGAAAAGGATCAAATCTGGAGTGAAATTCGTATGGGGGCTATATCTAAATCTGAACCGATTTTCTTCAAATTAAATAGCGTTCGTCCTTGTCCAGAAAAACTTCGTTGTACAAAGTTTCGTTTGGTTCTGGCTACAATTGCGACCTGTATCGTGATTACAACAATAGATGGACAGACGGACAGACGGACATTGCTAAATCGACTCAGAAAGTGATTCTAAGCCGATCGGTATAATTAACAATCTCTCTTCTTTTTGGGTGTTACAAACAAATGCACAAAGACATAATACTCTCGTGGAGTGTATAATGACACTGAACGAGTACATCAATCCCTCGAAGTAATTATTGCATTAGAAGAACATTTATTAAAGAGAATTTTAAAAAGGCTAATGTCGGGCGCGGCCGACTCTATGATACACTTCACTTTCAATCCGAATACAATTTAATTTGGTGAAAATGTGAAAACGGGAAGGATTTTTGTATCCTGTAAATGTATGTGTTTGACAAAAAATGTTAAATCGGAAAGGACATTTGTATGGGGATTAGGGTTTGGGGTCCGGGAATTCCCAAATTTTTCCGGGAATTCCCGGGAAAAAATTTTAAATTTCCCGGGAATACGGGAAATATTAAAAAATATTTTATTGATTATTTTGAGCACTAATTTAGTTTTACTGTACAATTGGGAAATTATTTTTTATATATTTAATTATATTTTATATATTTAATTATATTTTAAATTAATATATTTACATTATTGACAATAGTAATGAACAGTTCTTTACATCATATTACTGCAAAAAAACTTTTTAAATTCGCTAAATCGCTATTTTTGCTAGCTAGGGGAATACACACTTTTTATTAGGATATTTGCAGGATTTTTTATAAAGGGTGATTTTTTAAAAGATATAGGAAAGTTTTTCAACAAAAACACATAAAATTCAGAAAAATGCATGAAATCTTTATTTGAATCGAGAGTACGGTTCATATAATTTAATGTTTGAAGATTATTTCTTGCAAATGTTGACCTTGACTGCGCCTCAAATGGTCCATCCGCTTAGTCCAATTTTGGCATTTCCACGTTTTTGAGTAACAGAGGCCCAATTGCTGCGAACGGCGACGAATCGATAATTGATGGTCATCATTAACACTGACCGATACAGCTGCGATATTTTCTTCAATTCGCACTCTAAGCGTGTTGGTGGTTTAATGTCCAACAATGTAAATTTGGTGCGAAATTTAGTCAATAATTTGCAAGCGTTGTTCGTTTGTAAGACGATTCATGGTTAAATTATAGACCAAACTGAAGATGTTTGACAGTGAAACAAAACACGAAACGTGCGTCGGCTGTTTAAACCAGTGTTGCCAAAAAGATAATGGCTAAAAAATCACCCTTTATAAATCGAAAATATCATACTGACAATACTATGGCTGACATAGTGTCAATACTTAACCCCTTGTGCTATCTGGATTAACTTTAAATTTCTTGTTTTACCAGAAGAATCTACGAGATAAAAGGTGAAAATATTCTTAATGAAGAATTTATTTTACATATGAAGCCAGTAAGAAATGGTATAAAAATAGGGAAAACATTAAAATTGTTCACCTGGAAACTTTTGAGAGAAATCTAATAGGAATAGAAATATGTATATCCTACGGTATATTTAAATGACCTTCTGTAAGAACTAATGACTGGACTATTTCAATGTTTTAATTTTTTGTGAATTTATTTAATTAATGTTAATTTATAATGTTTCTATTGCTTGTACAATTTAGAATATTTCTCCCCGTTGCTTTTAAATATTTTCGTCTTTAGACGAATGAATCTTCTAAATTAAAGACGTTCTCAGCCATACGAGTTATTGTTGTCAGGCACTTGTGCCTATGATTTAAATGTCCAATTTTATGACGACAATTAGTCTAGAATAAAATATTTGTAAAATGTAAAATATTTTGACAAACACATTCGCTTTTAATTTGTAAAATGACAGTATTTTTAAAAAGCACATCCGTTACTAAATATTGTTATTTTAAACCATATTGGTCATACTTAAAATAAATTACATTTTTCCCGGGAATTCCCGGGATTCCCGGGATTCCCGGGATTCCCGGGAATGAAACTTTTCATTCCCGTTTTCGCGGGAAATGAAAAAAATCCGGGAAACCCCAAACCCTAATGGGGATATATTGAAAACTGGAACGGAATAGGTGAAATATAATATGTATAGTTTGGCCAAAATCAGTTAAATATTTGGGAGCAACAGTTGTATTTGCGCTATATCTAAATCTTAACCGATCTTAGCCACTTTCACAATGGATTTTTTACTTGGATTATAAGCTGTTGTGCCAAATTTAAAGAAAATCGAGTACAATATGTGGTTGCTAGAGCGGAAAATGTCAAATTGGGAGCGACATTTGTATGGGGGCTATATCTAAATCTGAACCGATCTTACTCACTTTCTGCATAGGTGTTTCTAGTTGGATTATAAGACGTTGTGCCAAATTTAAAGAAAATAGGGTACAATATGTAGTTTCTACAGCGGAAAATGTCAAATCGGGAGCGACATTTGTATGGGAGTTATATCTAAATCTGAACCGATCTTACCTAATTTCTGCATATGTGTTTCTAGTTGGATTATAAGATGCTGTGCCAAATTTAAAGAAAATCGAGTATAATATCGGGCTTCTAGAGCGGAAAATGTCAAATCGGGAGCGACATTTGTATGGGGGCTATATCAAAATCTGAACCGATCTTACCGAATTTCGGCATAGGTGTTTCTAGTTGGATTGTAAGATGTTGTGTCAAATTTAAAGAAAATCGGGTACAATATGTCGTTTCTAGAGCGGAAAATGTCAATTCAGGAGCGACATTTGTATGGGGGCTATATCTAAATCTGAACGTGTTGTTTCTAGTTGAAATATAAGATGTTTTGCCAAATCTGAAGACAATCTGATACAATTTGTGGATTTTAGAGCGGAAAAAATCCACATATTTTAACAGATTTTCTTCAAAATTGGCAAAAAATCTTATTGTTCAACTAGAAACACCTGTGGTAAAAATGGGTCAGATCGGTTCAGATTTATATATAGCTGCCACACAAATTTCACTCCCGATTTCACTTTTTCCACTCTACAAACCACATATTTTAACAGATCTTTTTCAAATCTTTCAAAATATCTTATATTTCAACTAGAAACACCCATGGTGAAAATGGGTCAGATCGGTTCAGATTTACATATAGATCCAATACAAATTTCGCTCCCAGATAGACTTTTTCCGCCCAAGAAACCACGAATTTTCACCGAATTTCTTTGAAGTGAGCATAACACGTTATATTTGATATTATAATATGTTCTTTTCGATTTGACAAATTGGACCAGGTCATATTAGCCTATACATACATACATATATTCTTCCCGTTTTCACTTTTTACCGAGCTGAATTGTATACAGATAGAAAGTTGAGTGTATCATATAGCCGGCCCCGCCCGACTTTAGTCTTTCCTTACCTGTTTTTATTTAATTTTGTATGTTTCATACCAACCCTTTTACTGAGCAGCATTATTGGATTAAATGGCTCCACATTTTAAAGCGTCCTTTCGCTACATGTTATAAATATCTTAGAAGATATTTATCTTTAATAAAAATAAAGTTATAAAAACTTGTTTACATTTTAAAGCGCTAAAAATACAGACAAATATTCCCACAAACACCCACGTAGGGCTCAATTATGTAGCACTCATTATAAAGAGTGATTTTTTTGAGGTTAGGATTTTCATGCATTAGTATTTGACAGATCACGTGGGATTTCAGACATGGTGTCAAAGAGAAAGATGCTCAGTATGCTTTGACATTTCATCATGAATAGACTTACTAACGAGCAACGCTTGCAAATCATTGAATTTTATTACCAAAATCAGTGTTCGTTCGAAATGTGTTTCGCGCTTTACGTCCGATTTATGGTCTACATAATCGACCAAGTGAGCAAACAATTAATGCGATTGTGACCAAGTTTCGCACTCAGTTTACTTTATTGGACATTAAACCAACCACACGAATGCGTACAGTGCGTACAGAAGAGAATATTGCGTCTGTTTCTGAGAGTGTTGCTGAAGACCGTGAAATGTCGATTCGTCGCCGTTCGCAGCAATTGGGTTTGTGTTATTCGACCACATGGAAGATTTTACGCAAAGATCTTGGTGTAAAACCGTATAAAATACAGCTCGTGCAAGAACTGAAGCCAAACGATCTGCCACAACGTCGAATTTTCAGTGAATGGGCCCTAGAAAAGTTGGCAGAAAATCCGCTTTTTTATCGACAAATTTTGTTCAGCGGTGAGGCTCATTTCTGGTTGAATGGCTACGTAAATAAACAAAATTGCCGCATTTGGAGTGAAGAGCAACCAGAAGCCGTTCAAGAACTGCCCATGCATCCCGAAAAATGCACTGTTTGGTGTGGTTTGTACGCTGGTTGAATCATTGGACCGTATTTTTTCAAAGATGCTGTTGGACGCAACGTTACGGTGAATGGCGATCGCTATCGTTCGATGCTAACAAACTTTTTGTTGCCAAAAATGGAAGAACTGAACTTGGTTGACATGTGGTTTCAACAAGATGGCGCTACATGCCACACAGCTCGCGATTCTATGGCCATTTTGAGGGAAAACTTCGGAGAACAATTCATCTCAAGAAATGGACCGGTAAGTTGGCCACCAAGATCATGCGATTTGACGCCTTTAGACTATTTTTTGTGGGGCTACGTCAAGTCTAAAGTCTACAGAAATAAGCCAGCAACTATTCCAGCTTTGGAAGACAACATTTCCGAAGAAATTCGGGCTATTCCGGCCGAAATGCTCGAAAAAGTTGCCCAAAATTGGACTTTCCGAATGGACCACCTAAGACGCAGCCGCGGTCAACATTTAAATGAAATTATCTTCAAAAAGTAAATGTCATGGACCAATCTAACGTTTCAAATAAAGAACCGATGAGATTTTGCAAATTTTATGCGTTTTTATACACTCCACGAGAGTATTATGTCTTTGTGCATTTGTTTGTAACACCCAAAAGGAAACGAGATAGACCCATTGTTAATTATACCGATCGTCTTAGAATCACTTCCTGAGTCGATTTAGCAATGTCCGTCTGTCTGTCCGTCCGTCCGTCCGTCCGTCCGTCCGTCCATCTATTCTTGTAATCACGATACAGGTCGCAATTGTAGACAGAACCAAATGAAACTTTGCACAACGACGTTTTTCGGGATAAGGACGAACGCTATTTAATTTGAAGAAAATCGGTTCAGATTTAGATATAGCCCCCATACGAATTTCACTCCCGATTTGACTCTTTTCACTCTAGATACCACATATTACAACAGATTTTCTTTAAAATTGGCAAAACATCTTATATTGTAACTAGAAACACCTGTGGTAAAAATGTGTTAGATCGGTTCAGATTTATATATAGCTCCCATACAAATTTCTCTCCCGATTTGACTTTTTCCGCTCTAGAAACCACATATTGTATCAGATTGTCTTCAGATTTGGTAAAACATCTTATATTCCCACTAGAAACTCCCATGGTGAATATCGGACAGATCGGTTCAGATTTATATATAGCTCCCATACAAATTTCTCTCCCGATTTGACTTTTTCCGCTCTAGAGACCACACAATGTATCAGATTGTCTTCAGATTTGGTAGAACATCTTATATTTCCACTAGAAACACCCATGGTGAATATCGGTCAGATCGGTTCAGATTTATATATAGCTCCCATACAAATTTCGCTCCCGATTTGACTTTTTCCGCTCTAGAAACCACATATTGTATCAGATTGTCTTCAGATTTGGCAAAACATCTTATATTTAAACTAAGAACATCTATGGTGAAAATAGGTCAAATCGGTTCAGATTTAGATATAGCCCCCATACAAATGTCGTTCCCGATTTGACATTTTCCTCTGTAGAAACCACATATTGTACTCGATTTTCTTTAAATTTGGCACAACGTCTTATAATCTTACTAGAAACACCTATGCAAAAATTGGGTAAGATCGGTTCAGATTTAGATATAGCCCCCATATAAATGTCGCTCCCGATTTGACTTTTTCCGCTTTAAATGCCACATATTCTAATCGATTTTCTTTAAATTTGGGACAATATCTTATAATCCAACTAGAAACACTATGCAGAAATTGGGTAAGATCGGTTCAGATTTAGATATAGCCCCATACAAATGTTCTGTTTCACTTCCCGTTTTCACTTTTTCACCGAATTGAATTGTATTCGGATTGAAAGTGGAGTGTATCATAGAGTCGGCCCCGCCCGACTTTAGCCTTTCCTTACTGGTTTTTTTTAAAAAAGTTATCAAGCTCTTAAAAAATCACCCTTTACAATCATACATATTTTGTAACAGAATGTTGTTGAACGTTGTTGCTATAATTGTTTACAAAGAATGAGTTTTTACAACAACAACAGCAGATAGCATATAAAAAACTACGTACTCTCGTGTGTGTCGAAATCTTTAAATGAGTGCCCTTACAGTTCATCAGTAGTTGAATAAGGTCGGCGTACTATTAACGTACCCAGCAAACCTAGCGATCTGACATTGGCTGGTAACCCACAAGTAGGCACATTCTTCGAAGTCTTCCGTCAATCTGTATTTCGAACAGAATTTTGTACAACTCGTCGTTGGGTTACTTCATTTATTGTTTTACACATCTTAACGATTCCTGAACTCTAGTTCTGTCTGGCCACAATTACAAAAACACAATATTAACCTAATTTTTTCTTCTCAACATAAATTAGTGGAAAACTTTCCCATCCGAATACATTGTCACGTAAAAACTGACAAGGTTATTTTTTCCGACTGAATTCTGAACGCTTGGTTTGCTGTGTATGGATGCACGAGAGAGTCTTGAGTTTCACGTTGTCTCCGAGTTTCCATTCAGTACGTGCGTGTTAGCGAATATTTATTAACCCGGATTGAACTTTTTGTTTAAAAAGAAAGGACGGAGGAGATGTAGAGATTGAAAGGCTGTTAATTGCTATAAGGCTGTGCACTTCTGGACAGTGTTCCATAACTATATGAGATATTGGCATAATGATTATAGAGAATAATTTTCTAGGTGTTTAATATCAAGCAACATCCCAAAGATAAAGAAAAAATATAGGATTTAGTCAGACATTTAAACCGATTAAATAAATAATTATTTATAATTATGCAACTGATATTATTTCAATTGCATATAAGGGATTTTGGTATATTGTGTAATACCTATAATGGAGACGTATACGTTATATTATATTAATTATAATATTAGACATTCGCTCAGTTATAGAAATCATTCTAAAATCAACGTATGTCCGTAATCTCAACAAGTAGGTATCTGTCAGTATATAAATATCTATCTGGTAATTTTATCTCATAGATACACTAATGAAGCAGTGTGGTGGCGTATACGTTATAATTATTAATTATAATATTCATCATACGCACAGTTTTAGGGTTGGCCTGGAAAGAAAATCATTCTAAAATCCGCTTAGTAGGTATCTATCACTGCATAGATATCAATTGAGTGATCCACATCTGGTAATTTTATCTCATAGGTACACCGAGGGTAAATACATCTATTAACTTGTTACACCAGCAGTTATCTATTTATTGAAATTACGGCCTGTAACGACATAGCAATTGTTTTCAGATAGTCTCTATTCAATGCATGTTTATTGGAAAGATATTTGTCCAATCGACATTCATAGATTTAATTTAAATAAATTGTTGGAAACTGTTTTGAACCAACATTTTAAATTACTAATATACCGAAAGTAAGACCTAACATGAAACATTAAGATCTGTCATGCCGAATCATACATATATAACATCCAACATGAAGTGTATTTCACAGCACTACCGAGAGAATTGAATGTGTATACATTACTTGGAAGTGAATTGTAATACAAAATTCTGATATTTGTATGCAAGTATCAACTAACACCCCTATCTACAGGACCATGACAACTTTTTTATTGTATTTTCTCAAAGAGCGTGGCAAATACGTTCCCCTTCAGCATTGTTTTAAATAAATTATTATTCATTGTGATAATGCAAATTTAGATCTAATTATCTGTTATAATTTTTAGTTTCACAAATATGGTAAAAATAAGAATTGGATTTTTATAGAGTTTAGAGAATTTATATTGATATTACAAGCTGTTACAAATTACAAATATTATTACCAACATTAATTCGATACAATTTCGCTAAATGGCAAACCCATTTTCTTCAGCTCACATCAGAATTCACTTCGATGGCTTATTAGTTCCATTGGTGGTACCTTGCACAGTGATTGATGATTTTTCTATAGGGAAGTAGAGCAAGACCAACAAAGTTGTGCTACTTACACAATCATTTATTTCAATAAACGACTCTTAAAGTGCTATTCATTGAATTTATATTGCAATACATTCATCGGTAATTCTTTCGTTCCTTTTTGCTGTTTGCCTTTTGCTTTCATTCATAAAAAAATTCTTATTTATTTTTGTTCAATGTCTGATATTTTATTATGCCCTCAATGGCATTTATTCGCTGAAATGCATTCCCCTGCTCCACAATGCTCAATTTCCGTTTCCTTTAAATACAACCAACGGACTTAGGTGACCAATCCCACCCATCCGTTACTTTTTCATAGAACACTATTTATTGAAAGGATATATTATGATTAAATAAAAATATATACCTAGAAATAAACATTTATATATATATGCCCTATAAATTCATATCAAACTAATCGCCGTTGTGAGTTCTCGCAACTCATACTGGTTTTCCCCATCACCCAGAATGAGTTGCGAGAACGATGGAAGAATAAGTGAGAGTTGGTACAACATCATGTATTTGTGGAAGCTTTGTTACGATTCATAGTTTAATGGGGAAATGTTAAAATGTCTGTTCTTTTGGGGTGATATGATATTTAATAAGGTTTAACTCATAAATTGGGGGTTTCTAGAAATACAGAGCGACAAAAAAATGAAGTAATCTGCGTGTGTAATTTCCTAAACACTCCCAAAAATGTTGACTTAAAAAAAGGTTTGGCGTTCTTTTGCGCACTAATAAGATTGTAACATAATTGGCTATAAACTGATTTTTCGTTACTCGCCGTATTTAAAAGAAGAATCACATAAGAAAACTTTCCTAGATTCGAATTCAGCGATGAACATTTAATAAACAAAAGTGCTTTATATGAAATATTTCTCGGATTTTAACAGTTTTTGTCGGGAAAGTCGCTAAACATCACAATTGAAACATTATGATGTTGTTTATTAGGTTTTTATCTTTGAACATGAGCCTGGATTCAATTTCAATTGTTCTAGCATTTAGAATCCGAAATTTCGACCATTCTTTTAACATTAAACAATGGGTATTTTCAACACAAGTTTTTTGTTAAACATTAAATATACTTAAATATTTGTTCAACATCAAAAGTATTTTCTCAACCTTAAGAGACTATTGCAAAGAAGAATGCCCATTGAGAAAATAGGCGGCGACGGGAACAACTGTAAAATTTATGTGAAATGGTTACAGCTCCCTACTACTAATTTTACAGAAAGGTAAGAATACAAATCTAATCAAAGAACACTTTAGTGTTTTTAAAAAGGAGCTATGAAATGAAAGCGAAATGGAAATGCTGAAAACCGTGGTAATACAGACACTCAAGAAAAGAGTGTGTCTACATTAATAGGTTCAATTGAATATCCTTGTCTAAACTTGGTTTAGACTAAACTTTAATTTGTAAACGAAACTATTTTGAATTGTAATGAATTCCTAGAATACAAATTTAAAGTTTTTTCATGTACTTTCTCTACAATTCATAGATCTAATCCAGACACAACCCAACCCCTACCATCTCCACTTTATTCATTTATTTTTCCATTGTTCATCATCATTGTCGTTATCGTTATACCCTTTCTTGTTTTTGGTTAATTCCATTTTTTGGATTAATGATGATTTGCAAAATATTTCGTTCCTAGATCAAGTCGTCTGTGAGCTAAACGCTCCTGAAAATAACCCTAAAAACAAGTAAGGAAAAGCTAAAGTCGGGCGGGCCGACTATATAATACACTCCACTTTCTATCCGAATACAATTCAATTCGGTAGAAAATTGAAAACGGGAAGAATTTTTGTATATTTCCTAAATATCATAGGCTGCTGTGGCCTGACCCAATTTGTCAAATCGAGAAGAATATTTGTATCGGGGCTATAGCCAAGCATGGAATGTGACCCACTTACACAATATGTTCTTCTAGTTCAAGTATAACGTGTTATGCTCAATTTGCAGAAATTCTCTGAAAATAAGTGGTTTCTGGGTCGGAAAAAGTCAAATCGGGAGTGAAATTCGTATGGTGGCTATATCTAAATCTGAACCGATTTTCTTCAAATTAAATACCGTTCGTCCTTATCCCGAAAAACTTCGTTGTGCAAAGTTTCATTTTGTTCTGTCTACATTTGCGATCTGTATCGTGATTACAAGAATAGATGGACGGACGGACAGACAGACAGACAGACGGACATTGCTAAATCGATTCAAAAAGTGATTCTAAGTCGATCGGTATGATTAACAATGGGTCTATCTCGCTTCCTTTTAGGTGTTACAAACAAATGCACAAAGACATAATACTTTCGTGTATAATCATGTTTTTCCGGCGTATTTTTGTATACCCTACACCACAGGGTATAAAGTCTTTGTGCATTTGTTTGTAACATCAAATAGGAAACTAGATAGACACATCGTTTATTATAACGATCAACTTAGAATCACTTTTTGAGTCAATTTAGCGATGTCCGTCCGTCCGTCTGTCCATCAATTCTTGTAATAAAAGTCCAGGTCGCAATTGTTGTTAGAACTAAATGAAACTTTGCACAACGAAGTTTTATGGGATAAGGACGAACGCTATTTTATTTGAAGCAAATCGGTTCAGATTTTGATATAGCTCCCATACAAATTTTGCTTCCGATTTTACTTTTTCCGCTCTAGAAACCACATATTTTACTCCAATTTGGCAAAACGCCATATATTTCAATTATAAACAGCTCTGGTAAAAATAGGATAGATCGGTTCAGATTTATATATAGCTCCCATACAAATGTCTGATCCGATTTGACTCTTTCAGCTCTAGAAACTACAAACTTTGACACATTTTCTTCAAATTTGGCAAAATAGCTTATGTTTCAACTAAAAACAGCTCTGGTAAAAATAGGATAGATCGGTTCAGATTTATATATAGCTCCCATACAAATGTCTGATCCGATTTGACTCTTTCAGCTCTAGAAACTACAAACTTTGACACATTTTCTTCAAATTTGGCAAAATAGCTTATGTTTCAACTAAAAACAGCTCTGGTAAAAATAGGATAGATCGGTTCAGATTTATATATAGCTCCCATACAAATGTTTCCTCCGATTTGACTCTTTCCGTTCTAGAAACCACAAACTTTGACAGATTTTCATCAAATTTGGCAAAACAGCTTATATTTCAACTAGAAACAGCTCTGGTAAAAATATGATAGATCGGTTCAGATTTATATATAGCTCCCATACAAATGTCTCCTCCGATTTGACTCTTTCCGCTCTAGAAACCACAAACTTCATTTAAAAACAACTCTTGTGAAAATAGGTCAGATGAGTTCAGATATATATATAGATCCATTACAAATTTCGCTACTGTATTGATTATTTCCGCTCTAGAAATAGCATTTTTGTACAGATTTTCTTCTAATTCGGCACATCAGCTAATGTTTCAAATAGAAATTACTATAGCGAAAGTGGGTCACATCGGTTCAGATTATATATATCTCCCGATTTGATTCTTTCCTCTCTTGAAACCACATATTTAACACTCCATAAAATTTGGGAAAGTGTCTAATATTTCAACTAGGAAACCTTTACTAAACATGGGTCACATCGGTTCAGTTTTGTATATAGATCCCATTCAAAGTTTGTGTTCAAATTTTCTTACAAATACAGATAGAAGTATGGAATGTATAGTATATTCTCCTCTTATTGCTGCATCTTATATAACCCGATTCAAATGTAATGGCATTTTCATATCCTACACCATAGGGTATAATGACTAAGTGTAGGGTATCATATTTTTCTAAAAAAAAATTTTTCTAAGAAATATGAGTTTGTAGCTGCCACCTTGAAAACCAAAAAAAATCAATACAAACGGCCAACCAATGTGTTATTCCAAGACAAGATTAAAAACTTTTATTTAAATGATATAAATGACTTCCAAGGATCTATTAATTCAGAAAAAAAAAAACAAGTAAGGAAAGGCTAAAGTCGGGCGGGGCCGACTATATAATACCCTACACCACTCCCAGCGTATATACCTCGCTTTGATTACTATACCCAGGTATTTCATGGGAGCAATTTAATGTAGTTCATATAAATAATAGGATGAATCGGACGGACATTTGAAGGGGGCGACATTTGTATGGGGGCTATATCTAAATCTGAACCGATCTTACCCACTTTCAGCATAGGTGTTTCTAGTTCGACTATAAAATGTTGTGCAAATTTTAAAGAAAATCGGGTATAATATGTTGATTTTAGAGCGGAAAAAGTCAAATCGGGAGCGACATTTGTATGGGGGCTATATCTAAATCTGAACCGATCTTACCCACTTTCAGCATAGGTGTTTCTAGTTCGATTATAAAATGTTGTGCCAATTTTAAAGAAAATCGGGTACAGTATTTGGATTTTAGAGCGAAAAAAGTCAAATCGGGGGCGACATTTGTATGGGGGCTATATCTAAATCTGAACCGATCTTAACCGCTTTCGGCACATGTATTTCTAGTTAGATTGTAAGGTGTTGTGTAAAATTTGAAGAAAATCGGATACTATATGTGCTTTATAGGGCGGAAAAGTCAAATCGGGAGCGACATTTGTATGGGGACTATATCTAAATCTGAACCGATTTCCTCCAAATTCAATACCGATCGTCCTTGGCCCAAAAAAAGTACCTTCTGCCAAATTTCATGATAATCGGTGAAGAATTGCGACCTGTAGAGTGCGAACAAGCTTAGATGGACAGCAGACGGACGGACAGACGAACAGACAGACATCGTTAAATCGATTCAGCTGGTGATTCTAAGCCGATCGGTATACTTAAAGGTGGGTCTAGCTCGATTATTTCTTGGTGTTACAAACATTTGGCGGAAAAATAACTTATAATACCCTAGTCCACGAAGTGGTGTAGGGTATAAAAAATGGGCAAAACTGCAACATAACACAAGTAAGGAAAGGCTAAACTTGGACGGGGCGACTATGTGATTACACTCCACTCTCTATCGGAATACAATTCAATTCGGTAAAAATTGAAAACGGGAAGGATTTTTGTATGTTTCCTAATAGGCTAATATTACCTGGTCTAATTTGTCAAATCGGAAATATTTATATCGGTGCTATATCCAAACATGGAATATAGTGACTAACTTTCAAAATAAATTCATCCAGTTCAAATATAACGTGCTAAGCTCATTTTGTGAAAATTCGTGTTTTTTGGCGCGGAAAAAGTCTTTCCGAAATTTGTATGGGAAATTTTTGGGGCGAAATTTGTATGGGAGCTATATGTAAATCTGAACCTATGACCCAATTTTACCATGGGTGTTTCCAGTTGAAATATGAGATATTTTGAAAGATTTGAAGAAGATCTTTTGAAATATGTGGTTTATAGAGTGGAAAAAGTGAAATCGGGAGTGAAATTAGTGTGGGAACTATATATAAATCTGAACCGATCTGACCCATTTGCGCCATGACTGTTTATAGAACAAATATAAGATATTTCACCTAATTTGATGAAGATCTGTTAAAATATGAGTCTTCTAGAGCAGAAAAGGTGAAATCGAGAGAGAAATTTTAATGGGAGCTATACATAAAAAAAGTCAAAGAAAAAGTCAAATCAGGAGCGAGATTAGTATGGGTGCTATATCTAAATCTGAACCGATTTAACGCATTTTTTCCACAGGTGTTTCTAGTTGAAATATAAGATGTTTTGCCAATTTTAAAGAAAATCTGTTGTAAAGAGTGATTTTTTTGAGGTTAGGATTTTCATGCATTAGTATTTGACATATCACGTGGGATTTCAGACATGGTGTCAAAGAGAAAGATGCTCAGTATGCTTTGACATTTCATCATGAATAGACTTACTAACGAGCAACGCTTGCAAATCATTGAATTTTATTATCAAAATGCGTGCTCTGTTAAGAAAGTCCAGAAAGAAAGAAATTGTGTTCAGCGACGAAGCTCATTTTTGGCTCAATGGGTACGTAAATAGGCAGAATTGTCGATTTTGGAGTGAATATCAGCCAGAAGCATTGCAAGAGCTACCAATGCATCCAGAAAAAGTCACAGTTTGGTGCGGTTTATGGGCTGGTGGCATCATTGGACCGTACTTCTTCAAAGATGATGCGAATCGTAACGTAACTGTGAATGGTGAGCGCTACCGTGAGATGATATCCAACTTTTTTTTGCCCAAAATGGAAGAACTGAACTTGGTTGACATGTGGTTTCAACAAGATGGCGCTACATGCCACACAGCTCGCGATTCTATGGCCATTTTGAGGGAAAACTTCGGAGAACAATTCATCTCAAGAAATGGACCGGTAAGTTGGCCACCAAGATCATGCGATTTGACGCCTTTAGACTATTTTTTGTGGGGCTACGTCAAGTCTAAAGTCTACAGAAATAAGCCAGCAACTATTCCAGCTTTGGAAGACAACATTTCCGAAGAAATTCGGGCTATTCCGGCCGAAATGCTCGAAAAAGTTGCCCAAAATTGGACTTTCCGAATGGACCACCTAAGACGCAGCCGCGGTCAACATTTAAATGAGATTATCTTCAAAAAGTAAATGTCATGGACCAATCTAACGTTTCAAATAAAGAACCGATGAGATTTTGCAAATTTTATGCGTTTTTTTTTAAAAAAAAGTTATCAAGCTCTTAAAAAATCACCCTTTAATATGTGGTATCTAGAGTGAAAAGAGTCAAATCGCCTTTCTGAAGAATTACTTAGATATATATATAGTCAAAGGCTATCAAGCAATAAATAATATATTTGTAGATACTCCCTATAAGTGTCGTTTGTTACTTTTGGTGTCTGCTCTCTGAATTATATATATATATTTTTTCATGACACTTTAAAATTTATCATTTTCAGAAGGACAATTTGAGTAAAACTTGAAATCATTGCGATAAATGTTTTCCCAAAAACGTTTCGTTTGGCATGGCATGACTCATATTCGGCTTCTACGGCAAATCAATTATTGTTATTATTTAGTCTTGAACCCAGTTTAATGTACATTTGTATATACGGATAATGAGAACCACAGGCAGAACATGTTGACTTAAATGTGATAGTATTTGGCATTGGTAATAGACATTGATAACAATATGCGGTTAAACAAAAACAAATAAAGTAACACACATATTGCATTTGCACATACAGGCTCACAAATTAAAATAACTTGTACAAAGTATTTGTCTTTTACATTATCGAAACAAAATAGGAGTCTATCCATGATCATCACGACTCCAGAGACCAATATTTTTCTTAGCCTTAGTTTGAATACTTGCCTTCTACAATCTAGTACTAATACATCTTTGTTGTCCTAACAAGTTTTTTAATGCAACTTCCTCCCGTTTCCTTTGTTGTATATTTTTCCTTGAATGCTACCGTCTTAATGAACTTACAATCTGGAATCTACGACCTTTCATCCTAAGCTCCATAAGCCATGCAATTTAACTTTTAACTAATGAATATTATTCAAACCATGTTATATCCATATTATTTAAATATCTAAATACATATCTGCATATCAATCTGCATTGTTGACTTTAACAAATCCCTCAATTTAAATCAAATACTTGTAGTATTAATTAAGGCAAAAATGACGCAAAATAGAAAAGATAAATCCACACAGACCATTATCATGGAAAATGAAATCACTTTCGACGTGATTTACAATTTGATTAAGCAAATTGAGGATTTCACTGATTTCGTTGTTGTTGCTGTTGTAGTTGGGAAAAAAATTAGTTCTCACAATTTTGTCATTATTGAATAAGGATTTTTTATTTCCTCTTGTTGAACAATTTCGTAACAAATACTTTTACTGCTTGGCAGCATTTAACAAAATTCTAATTAATTTAATGGTGAGAGAGGCATCCATTTTAGATAGAATTGGATTAAAAGTAAATTTAGAGAAAAATTTAGGAAAAAGCTACATTTATAACTAGGAAGGAGATCATAAATATTTTAAATAAAAAAACTTTTAATGTAAGAAACTAATTTTCAATACCACGGCCATAAACATTTTCTTCTTTGTATAACTTAAAATAATGTAAAATCGAATATTAGAAATTTAAGCCTTGATTAAAAAGCGTCCAGAACCCCAGGAATATTCCAACAGACATAAAGTATATGGGTTCTATTTTAAGATTAATATCATATATACTTCATGTAATATTGTTATGACATGATTTGAATAACATTCATTAGTAAAAAGTTGAATTACTTGGCTTATGGGACTTAGGGCGAAATGTGGAAGATGCCAGCTTTTAAGTTAATTAAGACGAATTTAATACATCAGCACAAGAATTCATAAGATTTCCAATTGCCTCCTTGTAGTTAATAAGTCATTTTCCTCGAGTGTTACCACTTCCTATTTAAGTATTGCAGCTATATTCGTGAAAATCGATATCTACATTTCTCTGACTACATATACCTGCAACATAAATGTATTTTTCGAAATTTGTACTTATAAGGGGATAGCGGGACAAAAAGGGATAAAAATGGTACCAACTAAAGTATTACAGCTAGAGTCGTGAAATTTGGTATGTAAATTTCTCTGACCATATAGAAGCGAAGTAAAATTGGATTTGGCAAAATTTGTACTTATACGGGATGAGCGGGACAAAAAGGGATAAAAATGGTACCAAATAAAGTATTATAGCTAGAATCATGAAATTTGGTATGTAAATTCCTTTGACCATATAAAAAAGCGAAGTAAAATTAATTTTTCGAAATTTGTATTTATACAGAATGAGCGGGACAAAAAAGGATAAAAATGGTACCAAATAAAGTATTATAGCTAGAATCTTTAAATTTGGTATGTAAATTCCTCTGACCATATCGAAGCAAAGTCCAATTGGGATTTTTCGAAATTTGTACTTTTAAGGGGCGAGCTGGACAAAAAGGGATAAAAATTGTACCAACTAAAGTATTGTAGCTAGAATCGTGAAATTCGGCGTGTATAGTTCTCCGACCACGTAGGCGCGCAACATAATTGAATTTTTCGAAATTTGTACTTTTAAGGGATGAGTGAGACAAAAAGGGATAAAAATGGTACAAACTAAAGTAGAATCGTGACATTTGGTATGTAAATTCCTCTCACCATATAGAAGCGCAATATAAATGCATTTTTGTACTTTTAAGGGCTGAACGACACAAAAAGGGATAAACACGTTGCAACTAGAATCGTGAAATTTGATACGAAGGCGCAGTCAAATTGGATTTGTTGAAATTTGTACTTTTAAGGTGCGCGCGGGACAAAAAGGGATAAAAATGGTGTACAACCCTTTAATTACGTAAACGCGGAACATAAATGGATATTACAAAATTTGTACTTATAAGGAGTATGTAGGACGACAAGGGATAAACGTGGTACCAAATAAAGTATATGTTTTTAGGGGAAGCAAAAAAACATGTTACCTAAAGTAATTTTTCAAAATGTGTATTTTTTGGGAAAGAGGTGCAAAAAGTTATAAAGTTGTCGGCTGCATCTAGAAACATGAGGTCGAGGATATAAAAGGCTCCGCAGTTGTAATTTTTTGTTCAAAACTGGGTAGAAAATGATCAAAATTATACATACGAAGGGTTTATCTATATCCACCAAAATAAAATCAAATAAATACTATCCGAAAACAGAGACGGATAAAAATAATAAAAAATAACTGGTTTTTTCGCGTGCGAAGCAGCGGGTACTGTTAGTATAATATAATCTGCAAGATTTGAAAAAACTTCAGATGTAAAATGTAAGTCCTAGAGGGGTAATAAAATAGGGGGCCCATTTGTAAGGGCGCTACATTAAAAAGTGGTCCTTTAAAGATCACTTTCAAAGTAGGTATTCTTTAATGAAATATGACATAATATGCAAAACTATATCGAGATCCAATGCACTATATGGGTTCTAGAGATGTAATAGAATGGAATGGGGCCCAATTTGTATAGGGGTTATACCAAAATATGTGTTCATATATTTGACTTTAATAGTATGTCTTCTTAGTCGAAATACAATATAATCTGCAAGATTTGAAAAAACTTCAGATGTACAATGTGGGTCCTAGAGAAGTAATAATTGAAATGGGGCCCATTTTTAAGGGCGCGACATTAAAAAGTGGGCCTTTAAAGATCATTTTCAAAGTAGGTATTCCTTTTTGAAATATAACATGATCTGAAAAATTGTATCAAGATCCAATGTAAGATGTGGGTTCTATAGCGATAATAGTATAAACTGGGGGCCCATTTGTATGGGGGCTATACCAAAACATTGACCTATATAGATTTCTTTCAAAATACGTGTTTCTAGTATAAATGTAACATTGTGTGGAAAATTTGATCAAGTTCCGATGTAAAATGTGCATTTTAGAGAAGTAATATTGTAAATCGGAGGTAGATTTGTATGGGGGCTATATCAAAACATAGACCCATGTTGTCCACTTTCCGGTGAGCTATATCTAGTTCAAATATAACACGATCCTGAAAATTTGGTCATGATCCCATGTAAAATGTGTATTCTAGAGCAGTAATAGTGTAATTTCTAGGGATATTTGTATGGAGGCTATATCTAAATCAGAACCGATTTCTCCAATTCAATACCAATCGTCGGTGGCCCATAAAACTAACTTCTGCCAAATTTCATGACAAGCGCACCTGTAGAGTGCGAACAAGCTTAGATGGACAGTAGACGGACAGACAGACATCGTTAAATCGATTCAGCTGGTAATTCTAAGCAGATCCGTATACTTAAAGGTAGGTCTAGCTCGATTATTTTTTGGTGTTACAAACATTTTGCGGAAAACTAACTTATAATACAAAAGTCCACGAAGTTGTGTATAATGAATTAACTGCAACGAATGCGCCTACTACAGAAGCTGGAGCTAGCATAAGCTTTGCAACACACAGTGGATGATGTCGTCCGATTGAATTGAAAACAAGTATTGAAAGGCTAAAGTCGGGCGGGACGGACTATATGATAACTTCCATTTCCTAACCCATTACAATTAAATTTGGTGTGGATTTTTAATAGAGTCTGCATGATGGTCCGATGAGTCCCATAACGTGTTTTGATCAAAATCACTTAAATTACGTGGTTTCTGGAGCAGAAAATATCAAATCGGGAGATACATTTGTATGGGAGATATATATAGTTCTGAACCGATTTGACCTACCTGCTACAGATATTTCTACTTTAAATGTAGTGCAAAATTTAAGAAAATATAAATATATATATGTGTTTAAGTATAGCGGAAAAAGTCAAATAGGGAGCGAAAGATAGTAGTTATAACTACATCTTAACGCCACTTTGAGAAAAATAATATTTCTATTCATACAACTCCGCTCTTCGACAAAGCAATAAATTTCTAAAGCTAACATAGAAATCGTCATGGATTTTGCCACAACTCATTTGCCATGTTGTCTATGTGAATAACATTCTAACCAAATTTCAGAATTTCATCTCAAATTAACACAATAACATTACATATTCATAACAACAGCGGTCATGTCAAGTTGAGGTTATAAAAAATGGCACAGTTGAATTTGAAAGCCGTGCTTTATTATTCGGAGAAGTATTAGCTCCTTCTTAAACATCAACAACAAAAAATTATCATAATATTTCTCTTCAGAGCATGTTCACCATCACTTCAAATCACACTTTATGCGCGAACGAGACATGTCCTTTTATCCTGCAGTCATTTTACGCAAAAATATGATACTTTGTTGTACAATCATATCTGTAACTCATAACATAACAGTCATATCTGTAAGAATTCCATTTTGTGGCATACATTTACCGTTGTTATGAAAATTGTTCCAGGCTTAATCCTGCATTCCACATTAATGTCTTTTAATTATCACAAACGCTCGCGGAAAAAGGCACAAAAGGCCATGCGATCGGTGTGACTGAAATGAATGAAAATGGAATGAGTTTAAATATATTAGTGACGCAGGAAAATTTAAATGTTTGCCCATTTGCTGGTTATTTGTACTTTAACGTCGTATTTAAGACGTCTGTACGTTTTCAGTACATTAAGTGACTGAAAGTCATCCAGAAACGTATCTGTCCTTCATATAATTTTATACCATCCACAATAGGATGGGTACGCAATGAAATATATTCTTGATCTTCTTTGAATGATAGGACGATCTAGCCATGTCTGTCCGTACATCCGTCTATCGATGGCACTGTGATATATAAACTGGCACTGTGGTATATAGTAGCCGCAGATCGAAATATAACAAAATTTAATCTTAAATAATTTAAGATTGAGTGTTTTAGCTACAATACTGAAACACAGCAGGTATAATAACTTTTGATCTAAATATTAGGCGGAAAAGTCCAGAATTATCCACATATGACATTAATAATATATAATTTAACAAAAAAAAATAATAATAAAAAAAAGTATTGAAAAAAAGTAAAGAAGTATTGAAATCTTTGTAACAGTTTCGTAGGCAGGCGTAGAAGTACACCACTTAATAACCAGAAAAGTGTAACTCAACAAAGAAACATAATTGTAATTGAACTTCATTACGTTCACAGTATTTTTTTGTAGAAAATATTGTGGTGATCTGCATTCATTTGCAATTTGTTTATCTGAGACTATACTATTGTTAAGAAATTTTCATTGTGGTGATAACCCTTTTCTGAAATGTTTGCTATCGAAGTTATCCACGATTCTCTTTTATTTCCCTGCCATCCGATTAGGCCCCACGCATGAGGTTTTTAATACATTCATATATGAAAATACTGTAGCAGATCTTACTCTCAGGTTAAGGATTCCAATTCATTCAGCGACCACTATCATTACCACCACCACTACCACTACGAGGAGGCCAAAGTGACAATGTGGGTTGTGGGTTGTTGTTCAAACGATGACAATAGTCTAAAGTGGTGAGGAATGCAAACAACGTACATTATCTTTTTGTTGGGATGCTGCGGCAAAAATTCATTTGTTTTAAACATAATACTAGGTTTGCAATGTAAAAAACTAACGTAAAAGAATACTTTATATTACACAGACAATGTGAAGAGTACATAGAGCAAATCCTGCTGCTCAACTGAACAACAACAACAACCAGTATACATATATAGAAACAACAGCAACATAAACAACAATAGCTGTGCTACAACTCGCTGATGAGTAGTCGCAGTTTCGAGGTGTTGTTTCTGGTGATGACGTTCAGACAATAGTTGCAAAAAAAAATAAAAAAGGACAAAATAGCGAAAAAAATAAAAAAAGACGTTGGAGTGTCAACAACTGTGTCCAACTGCAACAGCATTAATACCAACTTCCTCCTGTTTCCTTTGTTGTATATTATTTAAGTCCTTGAAGGCTACCGTTTTAAAGAACTTACAATCTAGCATCTTCGACCTTTCATCCTAAGCTCCATAAGTCATGCAATTTAACTTTTAACTAATGAATATTATTCAAACCATGTCATATCCATATTATTTAAATATCTAAATACATATCTGCATATCAATCTGTGCGTTGTTGACTTTAACAAATCCTTCAATTTAAATCAAATACTTGTAATATTAATTAAGGCAAAAATGACCCAAAACAGAAAAGATAATGCCACGCAGACCATTGTCATGGAAAATGACTGTAAAACTTTGGACGTGATTTACAAATTGATTAAGCAAATTGAGAGTTTCACTGATTTCATTGTTGGTGATGTTATGTTTTGGAAAGCAGATTTTAATTAATTCTCACAATTATGTAATTATTGAATAAGGATTTTTTATTTCCTCTTGTTGAACATTTCGTAACAAATACTTTACTGCTTGGCAGCATTTAACAAATTGTAATTAATATAATGGAGAGGCATCCATTTTAGATAGAGTTGGATTAAAAGTAAATTTAGAGAAAATTCTAGGAAAAAGCTAGATTTTTAACTAGGAAGGAGATCATAAATATTTGGAATAAGAAAGCTATTAATTTAAAAAACTAATTTTCAATATCACGGCCATAAACATTTTCTTCCTTGTATAACTAAAATTATGTAAAATCGAATATTAGAAATATAAGCCTTGATTAAAAAGCGTCCAGAACCCCAGGAATATTCCAACAGACATAAAGTATATGGGTTATATTTTAAGGTTCTTTTTAAGATTAATATCATATAGTCTTTATATAATATTGTTATGACATGATTTGAATAACATCCATTAGTTAAAAGTTAAGCCATGTAGGCTTATGGGGCTTAGGGCGAAAGGTGGAAGATGCTAGATTTTAAGTTAATTAAGACGAATTTAATATTTATGAATTCTAGTACAGTACTAGAATTCATAAGATTTCCAATTGCCACCTTATAGTTAATAAGTCCATTTTCCTCGAGTGCTACTACTTCCTTCATTTTGATCTTCTTCATATCTACTTTGAGGGAGTTTGCTTATTACGGAGGAGGTGCTTGTTTTCATAAAAGTGTTAACGTAAAACCATTATGAGCCGCTGCTATATCTGTTGGGAAGCATAATTAATGAAGCAAAAAATTGAGCGCATCATTAGCAAAAGTAAAACAACCAAGGAAAGGCTAAAGTCGGGCGGGGCCGACTATATAATACCCTACACCACTCCCTGCGTATGTACCTCGCTTTGATTACTAAACCCAGGTATTTCATGAGAGCAATTTTATGTAGTTCATATAAATAATACTGTTACTATAAATTCATCTTTAGTCATATTTAACGAATATGGTTAATAATATGGTAACTGATCTAATTATCCGACAGACAAATACAAATTATACTGTAGTAATAGGATGAATCGGACCGACATTTCAAAAGGGGGCCTAAAACAACATTTTGGGGCTGGTCCAAAACATGGGCCTATATATTTCTCATTCACAGAAGGTATTCATAGTTGAAAAATATCATGATCTGCAAAATTTGATGAAGATACGATGTAAGATGTAGTTTCTAGAGATATGGGCATCTCCCAAACAAGTAAGGAAAGGCTAAAGACGGACGGACTTTCTATGTCATTAGAATTCAATTCGGTAAAAAAGTGAAATTGGGAAGGATTTTTGCATCCTGTAAATGTATGTGTTTGACAAAAAATTTTAAATCGGAAAGGACATTTGTATGGAATTATATTGAAACCTGGAACGATGTGACCCGCTTTCACCATTTATGTTTATTGGTGAAATATAATATGTAAAGTTTAGCCAAAATTGGATAAACATTCGAGAGCAACATTTGTATGAGGGCTATATCTAAATCTGAACCGATCTTACCCACTTTCACCATAGGTGTTTCTAGTTCGATTATAAAATGTTGTGCCAATTTTAAAGAAAATCAGGTACAATATGTGGTTTCTAAAGCGGAAAAAGTCAAATCGGGAGCGACATTTGTATGGGGGCTATATCTAAATCTGAACCGATCTTACCCAAATTCTGCATAGGTATTTCTAGTTGGATTATAAGATGTTGTACCAAATTTAAAGAAAATCGGGTAAAATATGTGGTTTCTAAAGCGGAAAAAGTCAAATCGGGAGCGACATTTGTATGGGGGTTATATCTAAATCTGAACCGATCTTACCCAAATTCTGCATAGGTGTTTCTAGTTGGATAATAAGATGTTGTTCTAAATTTAAAGAAAATCGGGTGAAATATGTGGTTTCTAAAGCGGAAAAAGTTAAATTGGGAGCGACATTTGTATGGGGGCTATATCTAAATCTGAACCGATTTCCACCAAATTCAATACCGATGGTCCTTGGCCAGAAAAAATAACTTCTGCCAAGTTTCATGACAATCGGATAACAATTGCGACCTGTAGAGTGCGAACAAGCTTAGATGGTCAGCAGACGGACGGACGGACGGACGGACAGACAGACATCGTTAAATCGACTCAGGTGGTGATTCTAAGCCGATCGGTATACTTAAAGGTGGGTCTAGCTCGATTATTTCTTGGTGTTACAAACATTTGGCGCGAAACTAACTTATAATACCCTATTTCACGAAGTGCTGTAGGGTATAACGAATTAACTGCAACGAATGCGCCTACTACAGAAGCTGGAGCTAGCATAAGCTTTCCAACGCACAGTGGGTGATGTAGTCAGAAAACCTCGTTTGAAATAAAGCAGTGATTGAAAACAAGTAATGAAAGGCTAAAGTCGGGCGGGGCAGACTATGTGATAACTTCCACATTCTACCCCATTACAATTCAATTCGGCGAGGATTTTTAATAGAGCCTATAACATGGACAGATAAATATAAATCTGAACAATTTGACATACCTACTATATATATTTCTACTTGAAATATAAGGTATTGTGCAAATTTTAAGAAAATATCTTAAAATTGTACGGTTTAGAGAGCGGAAAAAGGCAAACAGGGAGCGAAATTTATATGTAAGCTATATCTATATGAACCAATTTGTAAAATTTTCACCACATCTTGTTGAAATATATGATGTTGTGCCAAATATGAATAAAATTGGATAATATATGTTGTTTTTAGAGGGGAAAAAATCAAATCGAAAGCGATCTTGCCCACTTTCATCATTAATGTTTATATACTCCACGAGAGTATTATGTCTTTGTGCATTTGTTTGTAACACCCAAAAGGAAACGAGTTAGACCCGTTTATTATACAGATCGGCTTAGAATCACTTTCTGTGTCGATTTTGCAATGTCCGTCTGTCTGTCTGTCCGTCTGTCCATATATTGTTGTAATCAAATTGCAGGTCGCAATTATAGTAAATTTTGTGGATCAAGGACGAACGCTTTTTAATTTGAAGCAAATCGGTTCAGATTTAGATATAGCACCCATACAAATTTCGCTCCCGATTTGACTTTTCCGCCCTACAAACCACATATTAAACTCAATTTGCTTTAAATTTGGCACAGTACCTTATAATTGAAGTGGAAACGATGGTAAAAATCGGTCAGATCGGTTCAGGTTTAGATATAGCCCCCATACTAATGTGAAAATCTGTCAGATCGGTTCAGATTTAGATATATTTTTTTATATATATACAAATGTTGCTCCCAAATGTTAAACCGATTTTGGCCAAACTTTACATATTATATTTCATCTATAAACACACATAGTGAATGCGGGTCACATCGTTCCATGTTTCAAAGTAGATGTCCTTTCCGATTAAAAATTTTTTGTCAAACATTTACAGGATACAAAAATCATTCCCGATTTCACTTTTTTATAGAATTAAATTATAATAGGATTGAAAGTGGAGTGTATCATATAGTCGGCTCCGTCCGATTTTAGCCTTTCCTTACTTGTTTTTTGAATCGATATAGCAATGTCCGTCTGTCTGTCCATCTATTCTTATAATCACGATACAGGTCGCTATTGTACACAGAACCAAATTAAACTTTGCACAACGAAGTTTTTCGGTACAAGGACGAACACTATTCATTTTGAAGAAAATCGGTTCAGATTTAGATATAGCCCGCATACAAATTTCGATGCCGATTTGATTTTTCCGCTCTAGAAACCACATATTGTATCAGATTGTCTTCAGATTTGGCAAAACATCTTATAGTTAAACTAGGAACACCTATGGCGAAAATAGGTCAGAGCGGTTCAGAACAAGCTTACATAGACAACAGACGGACAGATAGACATCGTTAAATCGATTCTAAGCCGATCCGTATAATTAAAGGTGGGTCTAGCTCTTGGTGTTACAATCATTTGCGCGAAAACTAACTTATAATACCCTAGTTCACGAACCAATTGTGAAATGTTCCATGAGATTTGCGAAACTCGGTCAGCCACTTGCTATAACGATATATTTTTGCAAAATCTTACACTGTGCAGTAGAAATGAATGGCGTCTTCTCTGTTATAAATGAATTATCCACAAAGTACCAGGCTTAAGTTCATGTTTGACAAAAGTATGTGGTGCTTTGTAGTAGAGCCTTTTTGATTCAACCACCGTGAAGTGATAAATGACAGTACCCATGGGATTGGGTACCTGGAGGGGGATGAAGAAAAATTAATTTTTAATTTCGTTCTTGGATACACAAAAAGTACCTACATAATAGAAGGTTTGGATTGATTAAGATCAACAGCATAAAATGAATGGAACACTGCAAAAACAAAATTAAATGTCATTTTAAATTATGAATATCTGAAGTGTGATAAAAAAGAAAACACAAACAAGCAAAGAAAGCCTAAAGTCGGACGGCGCCGACTATATTATACCCTTCACTATCTACGTCATTGCAATTCAATTAGGTGGGGATTTTGAAATGTGTCCTATATCATGGACCGACGATCCTTCTTTCACATTGCATGTTTCCAGCGGAAATATAACTTGTTTTGATCAAAATCTGTTACAATATGTGTTTTCTAGAGAAGAAGATATAAAATCGACGACATTTGCATGAAACCTATATATAAATCTGAAACGATTTGAACATTTTCTCTATAGATGTGTCCAGTGTGCCAAATTTGACCAGAAAAAGTCAGCTGGGAGCTATATATAAATCTGAACCGATTTGACCCATTTTCAACAGTTATGTTTCCAAATGTTGTGCCAAATTTGAAGAAAATCTGTCAAAATATCTGAAAAAATCTGAAAACGTCAAATCGGAAGCGAAATTTGTATGGGAGCTATATATAAATCTGAACCGATCTGACCTACTTTCACAATAGATGTTTCTAGTGGCAAAATAACGGATTGTGCCAAAATCGGTGGAATTATGTGGTTTCTAGAGCAGGAAAAGTCAAATCTTGAGCGAAATTTGAATTTTATATATAAATCTGAACCGATCTAACCCACTTTCACCACAAACGATTTTAGATGTAATATAAGGAGTTTTGTCATTTGAACAAAATCGGCCAAAATGTGTGGTCTCTACAGCAGAAACAATCAGGAACGATATTTGTATGGCAGCTACATACAAATCTGAACCTATTTGGCCCACTTTCACCATAGGTGGTTCTAGTTTAAATATTAGTTGTTGTCCAAATTTGAAAAAAAAATCTGCCAAAATATATGGTTTCGGGAGTGCAAAACGTCAAAAAGGGAGCGAAATTGATATGGGGTTATATATAAATCTGAACCGATTTGCTTGAATTTAATTCTGATGCTTTTCGTAAGGATCGGACAGTAATTGTGACCTGTACTTTGATTACACGAATAGATGGACGGTCAGACAGACATTGCTAAATCGACGCAGAAAGTGATTCTAAGCCGATCTGTATAATAAACGATCTCGTTTCCTTTTAGTTGTTACAAACAAATGCACAAAGACATAATACCCTAGTGAATGGTATAAAACATTTTCCTAATCGTGGATATAATACAACAACATCTTACCGCCACTTTTAGAGAAATATTATTTATATTTAAACAACTCCCTCTTTGACAAAAGGATTAATTTCTATCTAAAGCTAACATAGAAATATTCAAGGATTTTGCCACAACTTATCCATATAATTAGCATTCTAACCACTTTTCGAAATATGAACTCAAATTAACACATTAGCATTACATAATCATACCAACAATCCCATCCGTCCTTAGCGGTCATATCATGTTGAGGTTAAACAAATGCCCACGGTTGAATTTATTACGGGGCTTGTCTTATTATTTCCATTATTATCGCGTTCTTATCCCATTTTGGTTCACGAAAGCATTATCACAGATTTCTCTCTATTATTTTTTATTTTATGCGCGTACGCTACATTTCATTTTATCCTGGAGTAATTTTTCGCAAAAATATGATACTTTGTTGTGCATTCATATTTGTAACGCAACATTTTAATTCCAGTTTGTGGCATACATTTACCGTTGTTATGAAAATTATTCCAGGACTTAACCCTGCATTAATGGCGTTTAAATTATCACAAACACTAGCAGAAAAACAAAGACAACAGTGGAGTATACGGCAATGCGAGGGATGTGATTGAAGTTAATGAAAATGGAATGTATCGTTAATTGAGGAGAATCTTTACGTGGCCGAGGGCGTCAAGTAGTGTCTTAAGGCACCGTTATGTTTCCCGAGCTTTTGTTGTTTTACATTTTAAGTTCTTATGAGCTTTAAGATTTTAACCGGCATTCTTCTAGGAATTTGCCTATCCTTCAAAGGATCGTCATACTAATTTATTCCAGTTTTGTTAAACATTCGTTAATTCGTAATTAGATTTCCAAGATATAGGCTCCTGTGAGTATTCCAAAAGTTGAAAAACATGGTTTGGTTAAAAATGATTCACAAAAATTAATGATTCATATCAAATGGAAACCATGTGTCCTCGTGGGAGGAGAACTTGATACGGAGAAATTTCAAATACAGGTTCTTCTTTTACTCAACAATACCTACCAGAAACTTAATTTTTGGACTGTCTCACAGTGTAATCTTTTCTCAGAGTTAAGACATTTCTCAGGGATTCTTTTGTTGTCACTGACTCTCTTTGTTTCCCTTTCATTTGGTTAGACACTTCGTTTTTTTTCAACATTTATATATGCAAATACTACTGCAGATCTTAAAACTTAGACGAAGGCATTAACTCATATTACACTCACTCAGATTAAGGATTCACATTCATTCAGCAACCACTATCATAATAACCACCACAGCCACTACAAAGAGCTCACAGTGACAATGGCTTTGTGAGTTGTTGTTCAAATGACGACTACAGTCTAAAGATTACAAACAACGTTTTTTAGCAAACAACAGTATTTTTTGTTGCGATGCTGCGGCAAAAATCATTTGCTTTAAAGATGATAATAAGTTTAAATGAAAAACTCAAATGTATTTGTACTTGTATCAGGAAAATATCCTTTACATTGCATAGGCAAGAAGGGGAATAGTACAATACATAACGAAAATCCTGCGGCACAACAGAACAGCAACATATTGTATTAATATAAATAAACAACTTCAACATGAACAACAATAGTGGTCGAAGTGTAGTCGCAATTTCGTTGTCGTCTGTGATGACGTGCAGGCATTCGATGCGCTGCGTACAACATTTATTAAAAATGACAAAACAAAAACAATAATAACATTAGTAGTGACTGTAACAGCAACAACTGCCACTAACAGCAACATCAAAAACATCAACAGCATTTGCAAAAGTAACGCTATGGGTTTAAATCAACAACAATGACATTTATTCTTAGAATTGTTGATAATGCTGATGTTGTTCGTGTGCTTGACTATAGCATAAAATAACAACGAGTATTGCTGCAGCATAACCCAGCAAAGATTGCTGGTTTTACCAGTTATGCGAATGCACGTAGCCACGAGGAGAGATGAAGACAAAAATCTGAAATTCTGATTAACAACTACAAGAATAACTAAACGTATTTGCCAGAATACGATTATACAGCAGCGCCAGATTGTTTTGCACCAGTGGGATAGGCCAGCAAGTACAAAACAAAAGCGCACCAACATCGCAACAAACTGGATAGCATACAACGTATAAAACGCTTATCGCTTCATAACTAACAAACATGACTAAAAACAACAAGAAAAACTGAAAACTACGAAAGTTGGGAAATTTCCTTGGATTTGCATTTTGTTTTGCACCACTGTTGAAAAAAACTTTAAACTGCCTTCCCATAAATGTTAAATGCGAATTTCAGTTGGTGACAGTAAAAATCGGCCTAGTGATATGCTGTGATAAATAAGCGCGCAAATGATAAAAAAAATCACAAGCAAACGACAAAAATAACAGAAAAAACACAAATTATGTTTAGTATTGATTGCGGTTCAATTTATTAAATACACAATATAACAAATTTTTAGACTTCGCGCCAAGAAATAAAGGTTTTATAACGAACATCTTCAAATATTTTCTTTCACAAAGTAGGGATATTTTAACGCCTAAAAATATATGTAGATATTTATTAGGCTGGATCGCTGTCCAATTTCCAGTCACCCCAAGAAAATAAAGTTTGGATGGTTTAATGGTGATTTGCAAAATATTTCGTCCATACACCGGAAGGAAATTGACGCCGCAGTGCATTTCTGTAAACAGAGTTTCAAAATGGTGGCTACATCACATCTTATGTATTAAATTATTTAACAAACATGGAGTCGGTGACTTCATTTTCCATCCGACATTCATCATTTGGGCATCATTCGAAAGGTATTGATTCTTT
Source organism: Polietes domitor (assembly GCA_947397865.1). NCBI lineage: Eukaryota > Metazoa > Arthropoda > Insecta > Diptera > Muscidae > Polietes > Polietes domitor. The sequence continues at coordinate 45,018 of CANDYM010000504.1, forward strand.
TTATTTATTTTTAACAACTCCTATAAAATGTTTCCAAGAAATATGAGTTTGTAGCTGTCACCTTAAAACCACAAAAATCAATATAAACGTCCAATAATACGACCAACGAGTTATTCTAAGACAAGAATAAACATTTTTATTTAATGAGCTGGCATTAATTCATAAAAAAATTTTTGACAATAATCCAACATAAACAAGTAAGGAAAGGCTAAAGTCGGGCGGGGCCGACTATATAATACCCTACACCACTCCCAGCGTATATACCTCGCTTTGATTACTAAACCCAGGTATTTCATGGGAGCAATTTAATGTAGTTCATATAAATAATAGGATGAATCGGACGGACATTTGAAGGGGGCCTATAACAAAATTGAGGCCTGTGCCAAAACATGCGCCTATATATTTCTCATCCACGGTAGGTATTCCTAGTTGAAACATAAATTGATCTGCAAAATTTGATGAAGATCCGATGTAAGATGTAGTTTCAAGAATAATAGAGCAGAATGGGGCCCCATTTGGGTTATACCAAAGTATGGACATATGGGCATCTCCCAAACAAGTAGGCTAAAGACGGACGGAGCCACTATATGATACACCCCACTTTCTATCTCATTACAAATTAATTCGGTAAAAAGTGAAATCGGGGAGGATTTTTAGATCATGTAAATGTATGTGTTTTTGGCAAAAAATCGGAAAGGACATTTGTATGGGGGTATATTGATACCTGTAACGATGTGACCCGATTTCACCATGTATGTTTATTGGTTTATGCAAAGTTTGGCCAAAATCGGTTAAACATTCGGGAGCGACATTTGTATTGGAGCTATATCTAAATCTGAACCGATCTCACCCACTTTCAGCATAGGTTTTTCTAGTTCGATTATAAAATGTTGTGTAAATTTTAAAGAAAATCAGGTACAGTATGTGGATTTTAGAGCGGAAAAAATCAAATCGGGAGCGACATTTGTATGGGGGCTATATCAAAATCAGAACCGATCTTACACACTTTCAGCATAGGTGTTTCTAGTCCTATTATAAAATGTTGTGCCAATTTTGAAGAAAATCGGGTACAGTATGTGGATTTTAGAGCGGAAAAAGTCAAATCGGAAGCGACATTTGTATGGGGGCTATATCTAAATCTGAACCGATCTTACCCACTTTCAGCATAGGTGTTTCTAGTTCGATTATAAAATGTTGTGCCAATTTTAAAGAAAATCGGGTACAATATGTGGATTTCAGAGCGGAAAAAGTCAAATCGGGAGCGACATTTGTATGGGGGCTATATCTAAATAAAGAGTGATTTTTTTGAGGTTAGGATTTTCATGCATTAGTATTTGACAGATCGCGTGGGATTTCAGACATGGTGTCAAAGAGAAAGATGCTCAGTATGCTTTGACATTTCATCATGAATCGTCTTACAAACGAACAACGCTTGCAAATTATTGAATTTTATTATCAAAATGCGTGCTCTGTTAAGAAAGTTCATTGCGCGCTTCCATTTTATGGTCAGTTTAATCGACCCACTGAAGCGGCTATTCGGGCTATTGTGACTAAATTTCGCACCAAATTTACATTGTTGGACATTAAACCACCAACACGCTTACGTAGAGTGCCAGTGTTAATGATGACCACCAATTTTCGATTCGTCGCCGTTCGCACCAATTGGGTCTCTGTTACTCAAAAACGTGGAAATGCCAAAATTGGACTAAGCGGATGGACCACCTAAGACGCAGCCGCGGTCAACATTTAAATGAAATTATCTTCAAAAAGTAAATGTCATGGACCAATCTAACGTTTCAAATAAAGAACCGATGAGATTTTGCAAATTTTATGCGTTTTTTTTTTTTAAAAATTATCAAGCTCTTAAAAAATCACCCTTTATGAACCAATCTTACCCGCTTTCGTCACAGGTATTTCTAGTTAGATTGTAAGGTGTTATGCAAAATTTGAAGAAAATCGGATACTATATGTGCTTTATAGGGCGGAAAAAGTCAAATCGGGAGCGACATTTGTATGGGGACTATATCTAAATCTGAACCGATTTCCTCCAAAAAGTAACTTCTGCCAAATTTCATGATAGTCGGTGAACAATTGCGACCTGTAGAGTGCGAACAAGCTTAGATGGACAGCAGACGGATGGACGGACGGACGGACGGACATACAGACATCGTTAAATCGATTCATCTGGTGATTCTAAGCCGATCCGTATACTTAAAGGTATACTTCTGCTCGATTATTTCTTGGTGTTACAAACATTTGGCGGAAAACTAACTTATAATACCCTAGTCCACGAAGTGGTGTAGGGTATAAAAATTAGACGGGAACACATAATTTTTAAGGTGTTTTCAGGAGCGTTTAGCTCAAAGATGGCTTGACCTAGTGACGAAATATTTTGCAGATCATCATTAAACAATCCGATCTTCACTTTGCATATGACTGAATTACATACTCTCTGTAAGTTTAAAATGGCTATGTTCGTCCTAGATTCCACATGCTTTTGTTATGTGCAGAAGAAAAATCGACGCCGTTGGCCATTTGCCGCTGCGGATGTCGACCGCAAGTCGGCATAAGAATATATGGGCATCTCCCAAAAAAGGTCTACCAAAAAAATGAAATCAGACCACATTAATAGCTTTTAACTTTATTTTTTCCTTATTTCGACAACTTTTTATACACTCCACGAGAGTATTATGTCTTTGTGCATTTGTTTGTAACACCCAAAAGGAAGGGAGATAGACCCATTTTTACTTATACCGATCGGCTTAGAATCACTTTCAGAGTCGATTTAGCAATGTCCGTCTGTCTGTCCATCTATTGTTGTAATCACGATACAGGTCGCAATTGTAGCCAGAACCAAACGAAACTCTGCACAACGAAGTTTTTCGGGACAAGGACGAACAGATTTAGATATAGCCCCCATACGAATTTCACTCCCGATTTGACCCTTTTCACTCTAGATACCACATATTACAATAGATTTACTTCAAAATTGGCAAAACATCTTATAGTTCAACTGGAAACACCTGTGGTAAAAATGTGTTAGATCGGTGCAAATTTATATATAGTTTCCATAAAAATTTTACTCCCCATTTGAATTTTTCCGCTCTAGAATCCACATATTTTAACAGATTTTCTTCTAAATTCGCAAAAAACTTATATTTCAACTGGAAACACCTGTGGTAATAATATGTTAGATCGGTTCAGATTTATATATAGCTCCCATACAAATTTCGCTCCCAATTTGAATTTTTCCGCTCTAGAATCCACATATTTTAACAGATTTTCTTCAAAATTCGTAAAACATCTTATATTTAAACTAGGAACACCTATGGTGAAAATGCTTCAGATTTACATATAGCTCTCATACAAATTTCGTTCCCCCAGAAACCGCGAATTTTCAGAGGATTTCTTAAAATTGATCATAACACGTTATACTTCAACTAGAAGAACTTATTGTGAAAGTTAGTCACTTCATTCCATGTTTGAATATAGCCCCGATACAAATATTATTCTCGATTTGACAAATTCTACCAGGTCATATAGGGTGTTTTTTATTGAGGTATAGAACTTCGAATTGAAATAAAACACAAGAAAATCGTTTTAATGTCCATCAATTTGGCTTTATTGGAAGGATAATTTTATGCCATTAATGTTTAAATATGATTTCGGGCATGTGGCCGCCGCGGCTGGCTCGAATATAGCCAATTCTACAGGTCCAATTTTCAACCACTTTCTCCAATTGCTGTGCAGCTCCAATTGCTGTGCACGGTGGCGAATCGATTCATTCGGGTCCTCTTCAACACTTTGCTCTACAGCGGCAATTGTTTCTTCGGTGCGCACTGTTCGACGTCTCTGCGGATGCGTATTATCACATAGAGTAAACGTAGTGCGAAAACGATCCATGGTTAACCGAATTAATTGCTCTGATGGACGATTATGTCGACCATAAAATGGTGAACTTTGCGAACTGAACCATTACTTTCGAAATAAATTTGCACGATTTGCAAGCGTTGTTCTTTTGTCAACCTGTTCATGATGAAATGGCAAACCAAACTAAATATTAATCACTTGACAGCTGACAAAATGGCCGCCAGTTAAAAAAGTGATGCCAACTTAAAGTTCTATACCCCAATAAAAAACACCCTTTATTAGCCTGTGATTTGGAAACATACAAAAAATTTTCCCGTTTTCACTTTTTTACTGAATTGAATTGTATTCCGGTAGAAAGTGGAGTGTATCATATAGTCGTCCCCGCCCGACTTTAGCCTTTCCATACTTGTTTTATTATGAAATTTGAAGTTAACTTGTTCTCTTTAATTTTTATTAAATGTGTAAGTGTTATAACGAAAATTACTACTTTTTCTACTACGCGTGGAAATATTTAAACTGTACCTAATTTCATAAATCTACGAACAAAAGTTATCCTTTGACCTGCATTTACATGTATATATGGAAAAACATAGTTCTCTTTGTATATTTCTATAACAGCTTCAGAAGTACTTCTGTTTTCTGTAGCGTCCGTTTCAATGTATAGTTGCTTATAATTTTGTACTGATTTGTACTAAATCCTAATGTTTTAAGTTCAAGCCAATGTTTTCAGTAGATATATGTGTTTCTTGCTGGCTTTCAGTATTGCAGTTGCTGGAGTGGCGGTGATGGATCTGCCTGGCCTTAGTACCATTGCTGATACCCTCCTCAATTTTAGTGTTATATTGTGCTAATTATGATAATGACACATGGTAACAACAAGTATGTACTTGGCTAAGGCCAATGTCGAGTTGGTCATACCAATAGCATACGGCGAATGGTTTTTGGAAATGTCATTATACGCGCATGTTGCAGACAAACCAACAGGCAGCGATGGAATGACAGTACCAGCAACAATACATACAAACAACACCAGCACAAGCAACAAGAACAATGTAGACAGCAGGGTATGACTAAATGAGTGTTGAGGCGTCCAGAACAGGCTCATGTAAAACTATTGTTTGGACAATTGATAAAAGCCGCATGATTGCCTAACAAAACTGTCATTTCTTTCGAATTTCTAACACTCCTGCATCTACTTTCCTTCCACAGTCTCCTCACATATGCAGACGACCATAGAACACAAATTCAGTTTATTTGCGAGATTACAAGACCATGCACAGCAACAAAGTTGTCGGATGTTCCATAGCAATTTGCATGAGTTAATGCGGCCGGACCTGAGTAAGTAAAAATTTAAGGCTTAATTTTTTTAGATTTTAGGTTTTGCTTCCCAAATTCTGAATGGGACTTTTAAAATGGTTTCGAAATTTTTAAATTTGACCGCGATACTCTATTCCATTTTCAGAGTGAAATAAGTCTTTTAATAGACTTTTTATACCCTACACCACTTCGTGGGGTAGGGTATTATAAGTTAGTTTCATGTCAAATGTTTGTAACACCAAGAAATAATTGAGCTAGACCCACCTTTAAGTATACCGATCGGCTTAGAATCACCAGATGAGTCGATTTAACGATGACTGTCTGTCCGTCCGTCTGCTGTCCATCTAAGCTTGTTCGCACTCTACAGGTCGCAATTGTCGTCCGATTGTCATGAAACTTGTCAGAAGTTATTTTTTCTGGCCAAGGACCATCGGTATTGAATTTGGAGGAAATCGGTTCAGATTTAGATATAGCCCCCATACAAATGTCGCTCCCGATTTGACATTTTCTGCTCTAGAAACGACATATTGTACCCGATTTTCTTTAAATTTGGCAGAACATCTTATAAGCCAACTAGAAACACGTATGCAAAAATTGGGAAAGATCGGTTCAGATTTAGATATAGCCCCCATACAAATGTCGCTCCCGATTTGACATTTTCTGCTCTAGAAACGACATATTGTACCCGATTTTCTTTAAATTTGGCAGAACATCTTATAAGCCAACTAGAAACACGTATGTAAAAATTGGGTAAGATCGGTTCAGATTTAGATATAGCCCCTATACAAATGTCGCTCCCGATTTGACATTTTCTGCTCAAGAAACGACATATTGTACCCGATTTTCTTTAAATTTGGCAGAACATCTTATAAGCCAACTAGAAACACGTATGCAAAAATTGGGTAAGATCGGTTCAGATTTAGATATAGCCCCCATACAAATGTCGCTCCCGATTTGACATTTTCCGCTCTAGAAACGACATATTGTAACCGATTTTCTTTAAATTGGCAGAACATCTTATAAGCCAACTAGAAACACGTATGCAAAAATTGGGTATGATCGGTTCAGATTTAGATATAGCCCCCATACAAATGTCGCTCCCGATTTGACATTTTCTGCTCTAGAAACGACATATTGTACCCGATTTTCTTTAAATTTGGCAGAACATCTTATAAGCCAACTAGAAACACGTATGCAAAAATTGGGTAAGATCGGTTCAGATTTAGATATAGCCCCCATACAAATGTCGCTCCCGAATTTGACATTTTCCGCTCTAGAAACGACATATTGTAACCGTTTTTCTTAAAATTTGGCAGAACATCTTATAAGCCAACTAGAAACACGTATGCAAAAATTGGGTAAGATCGGTTCAGATTTAGATATAGCCCCCATACAAATGTCGCTCCCGATTTGACATTTTCTGCTCTAGAAACGACATATTGTACCCGATTTTCTTTAAATTTGGCAGAACATCTTATAAGCCAACTAGAAACACGTATGTAAAAATTGGGTAAGATCGGTTCAGATTTAGATATAGCCCCCATACAAATGTCGCTCCCGATTTGACATTTTCTGCTCAAGAAACGACATATTGTACCCGATTTTCTTTAAATTTGGCAGAACATCTTATAAGCCAACTAGAAACACGTATGTAAAAATTGGGTAAGATCGGTTCAGATTTAGATATAGCCCCCATACAAATGTCGCTCCCGATTTGACATTTTCTGCTCAAGAAAACGACATATTGTACCCGAATTTCTTTAAATTTGGCAGAACATCTTATAAGCCAACTAGAAACACGTATGCAAAAATTGGGTAAGATCGGTTCAGATTTAGATATAGCCCCCCATACAAATGTCGCTCCCGATTTGACATTTTCCGCTCTAGAAACGACATATTGTAACCGATTTTCTTTAAATTTGGCAGAATATCTTATAAGCCAACTAGAAACACGTATGCAAAAATTGGGTATGATCGGTTCAGATTTAGATATAGCCCCCATACAAATGTCGCTCCCGATTGACATTTTCTGCTCTAGAAACGACATATTGTACCCGATTTTCTTTAAATTTGGCAGAACATCTTATAAGCTAACTAGAAACACGTATGTAAAAATTGGGTAAGATCGGTTCAGATTTAGATATAGCCCCCATACAAATGTCGCTCCCGATTTGACATTTTCTGCTCAAGAAACGACATATTGTACCCGAATTTCTTTAAATTTGGCAGAACATCTTATAAGCCAACTAGAAACACGTATGCAAAAATTGGGTAAGATCGGTTCAGATTTAGATATAGCCCCCATACAAATGTCGCTCCCGATTTGACATTTTCCGCTCTAGAAACGACGTATTGTACCAGGTTTTCTTTAAATTTTGCAGAACATCTTATAATCCAACTAGAAACACGTATGCAAAAATTGGGTAAGATCGGTTCAGATTATATTCAGATATAGCCCCCATACAAATGTCGCTCCCGATTTGACATTTTCCGCTCTAGAAAAGACATATTGTACCCGATTTTCTTTACATTTTGCAGAACATGTTATAATGCAACTGGAAACACGTATGCAAAAATTGGGTAAGATCGGTTCAGATTTAGATATAGCCCCCATACAAATGTCGCTCCCGATTTGACATTTTCCGCTCTAGAAACGACATATTGTAACCGATTTTCTTTAAATTTGGCAGAACATCTTATAAGCCAACTAGAAACACGTATGCAAAAATTGGGTATGATCGGTTCAGATTTAGATATAGCCCCCATACAAATGTCGCTCCCGATTTGACATTTTCCGCTCTAGAAAAGACATATTGTACCCGATTTTCTTTACATTTTGCAGAACATCTTATAATGCAACTGGAAACACGTATGCAAAAATTGGGTAAGATCGGTTCAGATTTAGATATAGCCCCCATACAAATGTCGCTCCCGATTTGACATTTTTCGCTCTAGAAACGACATATTGTACTCGGTTTCTTTAAATTTTGCAGAACATCTTATAATCCAACTAGAAACACGTCTGCAAAAATTGGGTAAGATCGGTTCAGATTTAGATATAGCCCCCATACAAATGTCGCTCCCGATTTGACATTTTCCGCTCTAGAAACGACGTATTGTACCAGGTTTTCTTTAAATTTTGCAGAACATCTTATAATCCAACTAGAAACACGTATGCAAAAATTGGGTAAGATCGGTTCAGATTATATTCAGATATAGCCCCCATACAAATGTCGCTCCCGATTTGACATTTTCCGCTCTAGAAAAGACATATTGTACCCGATTTTCTTTACATTTTGCAGAACATGTTATAATGCAACTGGAAACACGTATGCAAAAATTGGGTAAGATCGGTTCAGATTTAGATATAGCCCCCATACAAATGTCGCTCCCGATTTGACATTTTCCGCTCTAGAAACGACATATTGTAACCGATTTTCTTTAAATTTGGCAGAACATCTTATAAGCCAACTAGAAACACGTATGCAAAAATTGGGTATGATCGGTTCAGATTTAGATATAGCCCCCATACAAATGTCGCTCCCGATTTGACATTTTCCGCTCTAGAAAAGACATATTGTACCCGATTTTCTTTACATTTTGCAGAACATCTTATAATGCAACTGGAAACACGTATGCAAAAATTGGGTAAGATCGGTTCAGATTTAGATATAGCCCCCATACAAATGTCGCTCCCGATTTGACATTTTTCGCTCTAGAAACGACATATTGTACTCGGTTTCTTTAAATTTTGCAGAACATCTTATAATCCAACTAGAAACACGTCTGCAAAAATTGGGTAAGATCGGTTCAGATTTAGATATAGCCCCCATACAAATGTCGCTCCCGATTTGACATTTTCCGCTCTAGAAACGACATATTGTAACCGATTTTCTTTAAATTTTGCAGAACATCTTATAATTCAACTAGAAACATGTATGCAAAAATTGGGTAAGATCGGTTCAGATTTAGATATAGCCCCCATACAAATGTCGCTCCCGAATTCACTTTTTCCGCTTTAGAAACCACATATTGTATGAACTACATAACATTGCTCCCTTGAAATACCTGGGTTTAGTAATCAAAGCGAGGTACATACGCAGGGAGTGGTGTAGGGTATTATATAGTCGGCCCCGCCCGACTTTAGCCTTTCCTTACTTGTTTTTAATTGCAACACTTACATTAGGATCGAAGAATGAAAGACCGACTGCTTCTTCCGACAAATAACACAAATGATTGCTGATTTTTTGTAGCAAAGCAAGAGCTATATCCCTTTCAGGATAAGCCATAATATTTTTAATTAAATTTAAGTCTTGATTTGGTGCTTCAATTGCTTTAGTGCATCCAAACCAGGCTTTTACATAAATACGAACTACGAACAGACAGACACTACGTATACCGTTTAACTCTTGGTTGGTCATATTGAATTCATTACGAAACAAATACATTTTAAGTGCATAAATACATTTTGACATCCATCGAGCATGAGAAGTTGCACCAGGTATACGAAAGGTGTTAAAATTCGGCACCGTACCACCAAGAAAAGTGACAACTAATTGCAATAATTCTTTGTAGTCGCGTCTGCTATGAGCTTGTTTTAAGTTATCTAGACAGTAATTTAAAATTGTTCCACGTTCTTCAGCAGTCAATACTGTAATAATGTGTTCATCTTCTAAACAACTCTTGTAATTTAATTTGTCAATATTAATCCAGTATTTGCTAAAGCGATTAAAAATTAGCACTTCTGGACCGGCTGTAGTAGCCACTCTAATTTCAAACACTTTACGGATCAACAACTCGTAAATATGGTGTCTGCAGGGAAAATATAATAAATCGCGACCTAGTTTTCCTTCAAGCAGAGCAGCAGCACCGCTTTGAACTCCTGTATTATGAGCAGTTGTGTCGAAGCAGATTATTTGAACTAGATCAAGCATTTCATATTCATTTATTGAATTAAACACGGCATCTGATATTTCTTTTCCACTCGAAGATTTTAACTTTGGAATGCCAAGTAATTTATCGATACCTTGAGATGAGACTATGATTGGCAAGCGGTCAACTTTTTCCCTGCCACTAATTTCTGGTAACATTGTACATAAAAAAAGAAGCATAGGGTACATTACAGTACTTACATCAAAGTTTGCTGCAATGTTTTGTGCTGTTGTTGCACGATGCTTCTGACGCATTCGACGAATTGATGATCTATTTAGTATAAGATCTTCGATATCATAGCCCAACGCGTCAGCAGTTGCTCTTAGGATATGAACTGCAGCACCATCAGTGATTTTCCACTTATCCAAAGTTGAAAGCAGTCTTGGTGTAAAAAAAATTGTTTTACCTCTGGAGATACCTGATATACCTGGATTTGGATTTGATACAGATGTTGATGTTGATGCTACAACTTCAATATCGTTTTCGTCGTCAATGTCAATCATACAACAATAATTCTGATTTGCTTAAAAGATAGAATATTTAATTGTATACCTCTTTGAATCTGTTGTTCATATAACTCTTTTCGTTCATCTTCTTTTATTCGATGCTGGTTTTCTTGTTCTTTCTGGACTGCCTTTCGCTTTTCTTTCTGCATTACAATTTTATCCGTTCCTAGCATACAACCTGGTCTTCCTTTTTCTCGTTGCTTTTTTAAGAACTCTTTGTCTTCTTGTATTTTAATTAATTCAAACGCGTTTGCATGTGCGATATCGAATAAATCATCTAATTTATCTTGAAATTCAGTTTCTTTCCTGTTTTGACATTCTGTTTTTCGACCATGATGCTTTGTAATATCTCTCCACTTGATGTATAATTTTTCCAGCTTCTCAATGCAGTGTTTTTCATGGTGTGTTGGAATTCGTGCTTTTTGCCAAAACGTGCTGACCTCAGCAACAACTAATCTAGAACTTTCTCTTAAATTTAAGCCAACTATTCTTAAATTATAAAATAAAACTTGTAGCACTTGTTTTCTTCCTGGTAATTTAGCTCCAGTAATTTGGTGGTCCATTACGCCAATTAACATAATGTCATCATCCGATCGAAGTCTTTTGGTTGTCATCGCTTTAGATTTTTAATTTTAAAATGTATTTGTTCGTTTTGGATTTTCTATGAATTTAAAAAATAAAAAATATTAATATTTTAGGCAAAAAATATTTATTTTCTTCATACATTTATTTTTACCGGCTAAACTGTTGATTATATAGAAAAACGCTATATATACACATTTTAAAGGAATTCTAATTCTTAATTATTTTTAAATTTATTTAAACAAAATCGGGCTAGTGGTTCTCGAGTTATGTCAAAAAAAGAGCACCAAAGGTGATAATTTCCCCTATATGATAGTAACTAACTTTAATGACAAACAATTGTTGGCGGGGGCACGCCTAAAAATTGTCCAATCAAGCTCAAATTTTTTTTGTGTATTTTTAGGTTCAAATAGAGTAGTTTTAGCGCTTGCCGTCATACGAAAAAAAGAAATAAGGACCGGTCTAATAGCCCCCATACAAATGTCACTCCCGATTTGACTTTTTCCACTCTAAAATCCACATATTGTACCCGTTTTTTCTTTAAAATTGGCACAACATCTTATAATGTAACTTAAAACATCTTACATCGGATCTTCAATTTTGCAACTAGGAATACCTACCTTGAATGAGAAATATATAAGCCCATGTTTTGGACCATTCCAAAATGCTGTTATAGGCTCTCTTTTGAAAAGTCGGCCCGATTCATCCTATTACTACTGTATAATTTGTATTTGTCAGTCGGATAATTGGATCAATTACCATATTATAATTCATATTCGTTAAATATCACTAAAGATAAATTTATAGTAACTGTATAATTTATATGAACTACATAAAATTGCTCCCATGAAGTACCTGGGTTTAGTAATCAAAACGAGGTACATACGCAGGGAGTGGTGTAGGGTATTATATAGTCGGCCCGCCCGACTTTAGCCTTTCCTTACTAGTTTTAAAATGTAGAACTCTTTAAGCGCTTTAGAACACTAAAAAGGCTGTTCGACTTTTTCAGTTTCTTTCTTGTTTTTGTCGCAATTTATGGCGTCCGGGCGACTGGGAGATGCACATATGTGATTATTTTTAGAGGTGTTTTCAGAGCATATAGCTCACAAATGGATTGACTCAAGGACGAAATATTTTGCAGATCATCATTAATTAAACCAGTATTCATTTCTGGAAGTGACCACAGCAATTTTTTTCGCTATCCAATCGTCTTTGAATTTCATGTCAAACTTATGATTTATTATACCCTACACCACAGGGTATAATGTCTTTGTGCATTTGTTTGTAACGGCCAAAAGGAAACTAGATATACCCATCGTTTATTATACCGATCGACTTAGAATCACTTTTTGAATCGATTTAGCGATGTCCGTCCGTCTGCCCATCTATTCTTGTAATCAAAGTCCAGGTCGCAATTGTTGTTAGAACTAAATGAAACTTTGCACAACAAAGTTTTATGGGATAGAGACAAACGATATTTAATATATATATATAATGTGAAAGATCGGTTATGTTTTATATATAGCTCCCATTCAAAGTTTGCGTTCAAATTTTCTTACAAGTACAGATAAAAGTATGACATTTGAAAGTTGAAATGTAACGACCTTCTTATACCCTACACCACAGGGTATATTGACTAGGTATAGGGTATCATATAGTCGGCCACGCCCGACTTTAACTGCCCTTACTTGTTTTTTATATATTTTAGCTTATTTTATTCTGTACAAGAATTGCAGAATGGAGTAATTGGTCCAGAGACTATATCTGTTTTTCAGAATGATTTCCTATTTCAGTAAGACATAATTTAAATTGTTTACGGTGTTCACAACTGATATTTTGGGAATAATAGATGCAGAAAGTAAAAAATCGCCAAAAGAATGTTTGGCAATGGACCAAAATGATCCTGGGGCTGGGCTGTTGGCGTAGACCTTATCTTTCATAGGTGTTAAATCACAAGATCTCGGTGGCCAATTGTGATCACCTCTTCGAGAGATAACATGTTCCGGAAATATTTCCCGTAAAAGAGCAATGGTTTCGTTGCTTGTGTGGCACGTAGCGCCGTCTTTTTGAAAGTAAACGTTGTCCAGATCAATACCATCCAACTCCGACCATAAAAAATCATTAATCATCTCTCGATAGCGCAATTTCGAAAAAGTAAGGTACAACACCCCGTCGGACCATAAACCGCACCAAACAGTCACACGATGAGGATGGAGAGGCTCCTCAACAATAACTCTTGGGTTTTCCGAGCCCCAAATGCGACAATTTTGCTTGTTGACGTAACCACCGAGGTGGAAATGGGCCTCATCAGTCTAGATGATTTTTCGACGGAATTCCGGATCATTTTCATTCACGAATTTTAATAATTTCAATGCGTTGTTGAAGCGTGTATCGTTCCATTTTTTAGCAATGGCGTAGTTTCTATTTGTCAAATGTCAAAGAATAAAAGCTTCAAAAGTGCCAGCTACCGAAATACCGGGTGATTCAAAATAACACCTCTTGTTGGAAAACCTTCGGACCGCAAAATTTGATCAGGATCTGATGTATTTGATTTCCGTGGTAGATATTCTTAGTTGAGATATAACAGATCTGCTAATTGCTATCAAGTTCCGATGTAAGATGTGGGTTCTATAGCGGTAATTGTGTAAACTGGGGCCAATTTGTATGGGGGCTATATTAAAAGATAGACTAATTTAGTCTTCTTTCACGTGATCTGTTGCTAGTTCAGATATAAAACGATCTAATGTAAAATGTGTATTTTTAGAGCAGTAAATTGTTATAATATTAGTATGGAGACTACATCTAAATCTGAACCGATTTCTACAGAGTTCAATAGCGATCGTCATTGATCCAAAAAACTTGCGACCTGTAATGTGCGAACCAGCTTTAGAAGAATAGCAAACGGACGGACGGTTATTATAAATTGTGGTATTCCCCTATCAGCATATTGGTGGCTATGAGTAATATTTATGAGAACAATATTAATAATCATACGCTGAGTTATGGGATTGACTGGACGCAAAATCATTCTAAAACAATTTAGGAAGGGCTAAATTTGGGCTGGCTAAAATCGGGAATCTATAAGGTGTTTCACTGATTTGAAGAAGATCTGCTAAAATATGTGGCTTCTAGAATGAAATAATTAAAATTGGGAGGGAAATTTGTAACCCACATTCACAATAGATGTTTCTAATTAGAATATAAGGGTAGAACACCTTATTCTATTCTAATTTAAAAAATCAGTTAAATATGAAAAATCTGAAAAATCAAGTCGAGAGCGAAATTTGTATGAGAGCTATATATAATTTTGGACCGATCTGACTAACTTTCACCACAGATGTTTCTAGTTGAAGAATAAGGTGTCGCGGCATAATTGAAGAAAATTGATTAAAATATGTGATCTTTAGAACGGAAAAGTCAAATAGAGAGCGATATTTGTATGAGAGCTAAATCTAAATATGTATCGATTTTCTTCAAAGCTAATAGCGTCCGTCCTTGGCCCGCAAATCTTACTTCTGCCAATTTTTTGTTAGGATCGGACAATAATTGTGACCTGTACTTTGATTACAAGAATAGATGGGCTGACGGACAAACAGACAGATTGACGGACATTGCTAAATCGACTCAGAAAGTGATTCGATGCCGATCTGTATAATCTCGTTTCCTTTGGGTGTTACAAACAAATGATCATAGAAGTAAGTAAGTATAATTATAATTAGATATGTATTTACATTACATAGGTTATTTTCATTCTCAATTGTCATCATTGAAAGTACTTTTTTGATATTCTCGAAAAACGATCATCCCGTAAAGAGAGGAGCTAGAATGATATGAATTCCAGCTGAAATCGATTTCAAATTTGAGACATACCTACGGATCGTCTTAGAATCGATCGATAGAAGATTTCGTTTTTTCCTGATATCATTTTCCCCATACAAATTCACCCGCTCTAGTGTCCATAGATGCCGCAACTTGACAAAGACTAAAGATATACCATTTTGAAATCATACGTTTTAAGTCTATGTATTAGCATAGTCTCATATTAATGGGTCACAGATTCGGATGCCTCGCCCTGAAATAATATTCTTTGAAATCGTTCGTGCGGATTTCTCTAATTTTTGGTTTGTCAATGTGTGGTTAGACTGCATGCCTGTATCAATCTACCCAGAATAATCTTAGGTTTACATCCTAATCTGATCCATGAAAGTGTTTTTCCTTCTGGCAAAGTCGTTATCAATTTGCCTTGCCTAGAAATTGCCCATCCTTTCCCCATAATTATTCTCTTACGTCGTTAAAATCCTTTTGAAGCCAGCAGCTTCATTTTTCACTTGCCATTCATTAAAATGATTAAATGTCATCAACACATAATGTCATGCATGCATGAAGGCTATCATATAGGATACTATGTTTATGACGTATACAGACTCAGATTTCGTTCAATGCGAAGTGGACATTGTTAAATGAAAGGACCAAAAAAAATTCTGCGGTCACCCCACAGAAATGAAGATTGGATTAGGTCAAGTCGTCTGTGAGCTAAACGCTCTTGAAAACAACTCTAAAAACCATGTTTTCCCAGGAAAATTTTTGATAGGATTTTCCTATTTCATTTGTGCTTATCTATAATAAACATATGGTTCGATTTAGAGTTTATTTTCATCTCCCATTAGATTTGGGTCCTAATCGTAGACCATAAATATATAAAAAATTATGTATCGTCGGCTAAACACTATTTTGGACATACGCCTTTTTCTCATATTGGAGAAAAGATTAACGTTTGCATGTATTTGTATGGATGTACCTTAAGTATCGGAAACTAGATCTCTCACATGAAGCTCTAACTAAATTATCTATTTAAAATAGATCTTAATTATTTTAAATAAATTTAATTTTATTTCAAAACGAAATAATGCTTTTGCACTTACTTAAAATTTAGTTGGTGTCCTCTTGCTGCCAAAAATAACTATTGTTAACTTTTAAATATTTTATAAACTAAAAGCTTTTATTGGTAACTTTTTGCAGTCATTAAGTTATCCATTTACAGAAACATTTTACATGTAGTACATTGCATATATTTAAATTTGTCTTTAAAAGCACACATAAAATACAGTGGATCAGCAGTCAGTGGAAACATTTAAGGTTACACTTATAAAGAGTGATTTTTTTGAGGTTAGGATTTTCATGCATTAGTATTTGACAGATCACGTGGGATTTCAGACATGGTGTCAAAGAGAAAGATGCTCAGTATGCTTTGACATTTCATCATGAATCGTCTTACAAACGAACAACGCTTGCAAATTATTAAATTTTATTATCAAAATGCGTGCTCTGTTAAGAAAGTTCATTGCGCGCTTCCACTTTATGGTCAGTTTAATGGACCCACTGAAGCGGCTATTCGGGCTATTGTGACTAAATTTCGCACCAAATTTACATTGTTGGACATTAAACCACCAACACGCTTACGTAGAGTGCGAACTGAAGAAAATATCGCAGCTGTATCGGCCAGTGTTAATGATGACCACCAATTTTCGATTCGTCGCCGTTCGCACCAATTGGGTCTCTGTTACTCAAAAACGTGGAAATGCCAAAATTGGACTAAGCGGATGGACCACCTAAGACGCAGCCGCGGTCAACATTTAAATGAAATTATCTTCAAAAAGTAAATGTCATGGACCAATCTAACGTTTCAAATAAAGAACCGATGAGATTTTGCAAATTTTATGCGTTTTTTTAAAAAAAAAGTTATCAAGCTCTTAAAAATCACCCTTTATATTACCGAGATCATGAGACCGTTTCACTGAATATGATATTGAAGAAGTAATGTATAGCTAACGATTGTGTAGTCCATTCTTACATAAGAATCGATCTGAGACATTATAAACTCGATGTCCGCCCATCGGCTAGTCTGTTGAAGCTATAACCCATAATCCAAAATCAATAATTACATTAAATCTAATGTTAAATCAATATGTAGTACAAATTGTGCCACTGTCATTGGTCTTATGCTTACCTTTTAATCAATGTAAGCTCTATTTTTGTATATATGTTTGTACACCATAAACCGCACAAAAAGTAGCACAAATGTCAATTAATATAATGACATTTCGCATACACATACATTACAACATATATATCACACTGTACTGTGAACAGTATTAGAACATAAGAATAACGAACTCAATAAAAATCTGTGGCACTTATTTCATTTAAATTCAGACAGACAGACGAAAGGATGAGCAAACAAAATCACTCAAACAGATAGACTACAACACCTCCTGTAGCTTTCCTCTTTCAGTGTACTTACAGTGGGGGATATTGCATAATTTTCTTAAACAGTGCCACAAAAATAATGAAGTAAAAAGTCCTGGGAATTGATAATATTTTTCTTGTATCCGATGTCGAGAAAACAAGTACCTGTGTGTACAATTTCCCTGACACCGCCTAAATCTTGACTTACGGATAAAAAAAGAAGTTTTGCATACGTTTGTGCATTTATAAAGCTGCAACGATTTCTCGTCGAATTTAAAAAGAAGAAACTTAAAATAAATCTTACTGAGAATTTTTGGAATGAAACATATTGCACTTTACAGAAACAAATTTCCTCAAATTCAGCTAAAATCTACTCCAAAAAGTGTAATATGGATCTCTTCGTTTAAAATTGGTTTGTTTCTGCCTCAGTTGTTTAAAATTATTTTCTTTTCAAAGTGTTTTGATAAAAATACTGGTCATTTCTGACCAAAATATAAATAAATAATTATTTATACAATTATTTGTGGTTTTATAAACGTGGGAGAATAAACGTAGTACATATATGCAATTGAATGGTGACCAGCCAAATTCCTGATTTATACGAAAGCACACAGAGTCCCTACTGTGCGTTGTGTGAAATGCATTCAATAAAGAAAGGGCAATCGGGAACTAAGTTTCCAGTACAGTATAAGTGTGATAAGAACATGGGAAGGGATAATAATAAACATCGTTCGCACATATATATATATATATATATATATATATATATATATATATATATATATATATATACAACTTTTAGTCAGCGATTTGCGGAGCTTTAAACAAATGATTATTTGATAATGTCGATGATGAATGTAAAAAGGAATCATATGTCAAATGTAAATTTCGGAAAAAATAGTTCTACTATTTGCTTTGTAAGGTAGAGATTTTGACAATTATCACATTGTCACTTTTCCCTTTACACATTGACCCTAATATATACACATATGTACTTATAATGCATACTCTCTCATAAATATACTCCCATCAATATTATATTTTTGCATAAAACTGTCCTTGATCCAAATGAAATTAAAAAGATATTCTCTTCCTCCTCCCAAAGCATTGACAGATTTCTTCTGTTGACATGATGATGTGTGTGATGTTTGCAAATAAATGTAAATTTGAACGTTGTTGTTATAGTTTTTATTGAAGACGTAGTTCTTGTTATTCATTTTCCATTTGTTTGTTTTTCCAATGATAAATGGAAATCGACAACAAGATTTATAGCCAAATTTATAAGAATAAACAGATTTTCACATGCCATTGACATCCTTTCAGTTTAGTGTGTGAGGGTGAAGTGTATAAATCTGATTATTCGTCCGTCCTATTGTCATATTCAAACACCAATTAATCAAACATCAATTCCATCAAGATAAAAATCCTCAAGAACTGACTTGATTTGTCCAAATATCTTAGATAAAAGCACTATCATTTTTATGGCTTAAAAGTATTTTTGAGATAACACTTCCCTTCTAGTGTCCACTTTGATCCACGCTTCGTTGCGATTTAATTATTGTCCTTACATTCCGCGCCTTTCCATTAAATGCACAGACTCAGAAAGTGTGTATCCTTAAAGAATCCTTAAACTATGCACTGTGATTACAGTTTTTCCCGTCGCTTTACGATTTTAACTTCTGACGAAACTGTAAACTAACGTGATTTCGCATAAAATATTGATTATGGATATCCCTTTGCAAGAATTGCATTTCGAGTCCAGTAACCGCGCCTTCAAAGTAGTGTCTCCTTTAAGGTATACTCTAGATATCATCTGCATTTATTAAATTTTCCCTTTGCTTTAATTTATGAAAATACTTTAAAGTATAAAAATGCTGTGGGATTGTATGCAACGTAATGGAATAATTATTATTGGATTATTTAAAAAAATCTCAGAAAGCATTTTACTAAAAAAATGGATGCTGCCATTTTCACTTATCAAATATTCCTCAGAATTCCAATGACTTAATTTTAGTGCTTTATAAAAGTTTTCACAGTCGTAGTTGTCCTAATATTTATTCTTCTTATGAAACGATAGAAACATGATATACTTAAGACAATATTTAGAAGAATTGTGCAAGGATTTGAGTAATATAATTTAAATCCTTTGAGAATATTAAAGTTTTCGCAAATATCATACAATTTTCTTCATATCATAAATTTTTATTCATCAATTCATATATTCCGCAGTGCCATGGTAGACCACAAATTTGTTTGTATTTAATTTGAAATTTGTTAAATGTCAATTCCAATTATAAATAGATTGTAAACTGTTTACACGGTCAATGGACTTATTCTCTCGTCGCAAATATAAGCTATGCATTTTGTGTGTTATATATAAAGGGTGGTTAAATTGTAAGGGCCGATGTTTATTGTGAACCACACCTAAATGTCAAGTTTTTTCTGCATTTCATTTTGCATTTCTCAATTTCAGACTAACTCAATTTGAATCATGGAAAGATACACAATCGAGCAACGCGTTAAAGTTATTCAGGCTTATTATGAAAATGGGCGTTCAAATCAAGTGAGATGATAACGAACTTTTTATGGCTTGAATTGGATGATATGGATGTGGACGATATGTGGTTTCAACAAGACGGTGCCACTTGCCACACAGCGAACGAAACAATGGCGGTGATATCTCACGTGTAGGCGATGTCAATTGGCCGCCAAGATCATGTGATTTGACACCGTTGGAATTCTTTCTTTGGGGTTATTTGAAAGAAAAGGTGTACGTCGATAAGCCAGCAAAATTAACGGCATAGAACCTCAATTATGCCTTAGCGTCATCGAAAATTTGGACCATTGTATGGAGGTGTGCCGCCGAGGTAGCGGCGATATATTGTTCCATACATATATGGTCCGGCGGGGTCATTGGACCTTACTTTTTCGAAAATGATGTTGGATCAACAGTTACGGTGAATGGATTGCGCTATCGAGAGATGGTTAATGGTTTTTTATGGTCGTAGTTGGATGGTATTGATCTGGACAACGTTTACTTTCAACAAGACGGCGCTACGTGCCACACAAGCAACGAAACCATTGCTCTTTTACGGGAAAAGTTTCCGGACCGTGTTATCTCTCGAAGAGGTGATCACAATTGGCCACCGAGATCTTGTGATTTAACATCTTGCGACATCTTCCTTTGGGGCCACGTGAAAGATCTAAGGAAAGGTCTAAGTTTTTTTCTTTTTAAATCCAGTAGTTTTTACAAATTTTTAATCATATCTCGCGAAAGACAAATGCGCCGTCTTGAAATTTGGACCATATGCGGTAACACCAGCAATTAAAATTGTTGTAAGTGAAAATTGGTATTAGGGATAATTTTTAATGTTTTTCTTCTTCTTCATGTCACCCGGTATGATGAATATTCAAATCTACGTTTTTTAGGTATTTTTTGTATTTAGAATTATAAATATTTTGTTTGATTTACATTGTATACGTTTCATGCAAAAATATACATTATACTCAACTTTTCTTTTTTTTGATATCCTGATCAACGTTTAAATTATATTGTCACGTAAACTATAAATCAATTCATTGTCTCCACTTCTTTGCTGCCAAAATCACATTAAAGAGGAAGTTTGATATGAAAAGAAAATAGCGAACAAAATCAAGCAACAACCAGAAAGAACGACACTAACAACAAAAGCCACACCGGAAAGCGAAGAAGAAAACGCAGCAACAAAATAAAGTCGGTTTAAACTATAATATGATTATAAGAGATATTCTCCTCCATGAGATTGTGAATTTGTTTCTGTGTTGTTGTTTATATTTCACAATTTATTTTCGACGTTAAACTTCCGATTTTGTTTATTGTCTTTGTTGTCTGTGTGTGGGTTTCCTCTTCGTTGACATCAGCTTACTTTGTAGACTTAATCGTCCTTTTATGTCAAGGGACAGTGTCACTAAGCGCGGAATTCTGCTCATTGACCCGCTCATTTTTGAAAGTTATTATTATTTTTCTTCAGTCTTGAAGCAAAATCGTCGCAATATAAAAATTATAAATCTTAGACCCGTAATCATCATATAATTGAGTCTATTATAATAAAGACTTGGTCTTGCAAACATTTGTTCTAAAAAATCGGAAAAATAGAAAGTGTACAAAAATTTCGGTACATCACCTTCACCAGAAGAATTATAATTATATTTGGGCAAGTAAGAAAATCATTTCTCCTTAAGTGATAGTAACTCATGAAAACGGATATAGTAAATTTCCTTAAATTCCTTAATTTGAAGATACAGAAGAATGCATTTCCATTTTACCATTGGATTCACGGTGCAGCGTTCCTCAAATATATAGAATATTGGCTGGCTGTTATTGACGTTGAAGATTTTTCTTTCAATGAATGTCCACCATGACCATGACAAAGACATTGGTTGGCCAATGATCGAGAAGAAACCAAAAGCAAACCAACAAAGGAAAAACTAAAAATTATGAAAAGAGTGAAATGAATTTATAACAAAGCACCGAAGACTGACGTACACACAGACATACATCCATAACCATGGATGTGCGACAACTCACAAAATACCGGAAATGAATGAATGTGCACCACCAACACAGGAACAATTCTGACAAATTCTCAAATTTGCACTGGGGTCATCACGGCCGAAGTGCATCGACTCCTCATCATTTTATCATGCTGAAATTTTTCATGCAGACTACGAGGTGAACTCGTCATCAAAATTTGTTATAAAGGATATGCAACAAACAAATGTGGAAAGGATTCCTATAAAAATTATTACAGCAAAGTCAAATGTTTAAATCTGAATTAGAGACAATTTATACGTACTCCACTCCAGGTCATCGTGATTGTAGTGATTTTATCCTCTCCAGGTGTGTTCTACTTATGTGCGGCGCATGTAAGGTCATCATGCTGTTTTACAACATGTGTCTAATGCAGTTCCATTTGTGTTTAAGTATTTATGTTGCGATGTATGATTGTTTTGTTGTAACAATAGGTCAATGTTTAAAATTCTGGCTGGCTAAAAAACCTTTATTATTCTTCTCAAATATGTCTTAGCGAAGACTTGAAGCGCGTTTAAATCGCGGAGAAATGCATTCCATGTTTCACATCCGCCCAACAAAGCTGCTTTAACGGTGGAATTGAAAAATAAAATTCTCGTCTGCCATGAGATGTATGTACATTAGGGCGTACCTCAAAAAAAAAGTTCGCCGTACACCTTCGAATATGAAGTATTATTGAAAGGTAGTTTCAAAAAAAAAAAATTTATTTTTTTATGCCGAACGTAGGGGTCGCGCTTTTACATTTTTCTATATAACTTGTATTTATAAACGGATTTTAAAGTGTGATACATCGATGTTTTTGTCTCGACGAGGCCGATTTTTTTGTCTTTGAAGTCATTGAGCTCAAGCACCCCCTTCTGGTACTTACCCATCATTTCTCAGTTGCTACTACCCTAATGTACCACTCTAATAATCGAAAATTAAAGCTCGCATAAAATCATGAATCATGTTTGAGCTCAATGACTTCAAAGACAAAAAAATCGGACAAAAACATCGATGTATCACACTTTAAAATCCGTTTATAAATGCAGAAGTTATATAGAAAAATGTAAAAGCGCGACCCCTACGTTCGGCATAAAAAAATAAAAAAAAATTTTTTGAAACTACCTTTCAATAATACTTCATATTCGAAGGTGTACGGCGAACTTTTTTTTTTTTACTTGTAACCTGGTACGCTCTAATGTACATATCCAGACAAGTCTCATTATTTCATACGGACGTTTAGCGTTACTTATTCCATAAGTGATTTCAGTGCTCCAACTATTTCCGTCGACAATGCTTCACAGTGGAGTTTTGCTGGCAGAAAAAATAAAATTTTCAACAGTGAATTTACCTTATGATGCAGTTCTATAGTGCTTCATTGAGAAAAATCCATAAATTATTTTAGAAGAAATCTAGTCAAGTCAAGAGAGATTAAATAATATTTTAAATTTTATTGTCAAACATAAATAATATTTTACTTTCTGACACTAACATACAGCACGCAGAACTATCCATTAAAACCCAGCAATTTGCCACTGATGTTGCTTTGCTGTTGCTGCTCAAAAATGGCAATGCCGACCATTGTCATTGTCGACGTTTTTCTGGAGTATTTCCGGATTCGGTTCTGATTCTGCATTCAAGTTTAAACCTTTATATTTGTATGTGACATTTATTTGAATGTTGTTTACTTTCGTCAATGTGCAACAGCCGCAGTCACAACCACAGTAGTAGGCGTAACAAACAACAGCAAAAACGTACAATAATTGCAGCGCATAGAGGGTTGCAATCGCCAAAAATGGAGATTAATTCGGGGATGCCTTCGGTCAGGTAATGTTTATATTTTTCAATATTTATACCATAATCAGTAAAAGAAACCGCAATTTGAGTACAATTTAGTGGAAAAAGTGGCTTTCCTGGAAAATAAATTAATAATCCGTCTGTATATATATTCTTGTTATCGAAGTACAAGTCACAATTATTATCCAAACCCAGCAGAACTTGGTACAGCTAATTTTTTCGCATCAATGACGGACACTATTAAATTTGAAGCCAATCAGTTCAGATTTAGATATATCTTCCATACAAATGTCATTCCCGATTTGACTTTTTTCGCTCTAGATACCACATATTTTAACCGATATTGTTCAAATTTGATACAACACGTTATATTTCAACTAGAAACATTAATGGTGAAAGTGGGTCACATCGGTTTAGATTAAGGTATAGGTCCCATACAAATGTCTTTCCAGATTTGACTTTTCCGCTCTAGTAACAAAATTGTTTACCCAATTTTGGCACATAACGTTATATTGCACCTACAAACAGCTGTACTTAAATTTGGTGACATCGGTCCATTGTTTGATAAAGCCCCAATACAAATGTGCCACCAGATTTGGTGACTTGCTAATAAATGACAATATTTCGAATGCGTCCGACATTAAACTGTCACAGATATTTTAATACATTTTGAATTGGTAGTAAATTACTTTAAATAGGATAGAAGATGCAGGGTATCATATAACTGGCATCACCCGACTGAAGTCTTTCCGTACTTGTTATACCGTATATAGAGATGCTTATGAGATAAAGATTTATTGTGC
Organism: Polietes domitor; assembly: GCA_947397865.1. Taxonomy (NCBI): domain Eukaryota; kingdom Metazoa; phylum Arthropoda; class Insecta; order Diptera; family Muscidae; genus Polietes; species Polietes domitor. The sequence goes on from CANDYM010000504.1 coordinate 69,623, forward strand.
AACTTGGAATCTCATTCTGCTTCTGTGAATGCTTTTCATCAGAAATAATTGTTTCATTTAAGTATTAAATATTAAAAAGACTTATTTTTCATTGCAAAATATTTAAATATTAAGTTTTCGTCATATTCTAAATGCCAGTTGTACAATAAAACTTAATGTATAAGCACCTATAAAGAGTGACTATTTTCACAATTTATTTAATAAAATAAAATGGCGCAAAAACGCGCAATATGCAATTGCGGAATATTGAAGTAAACACATTGTAATTTAATTAGAAATTCACCATCTGGCGGTATGTTACAGAATTTCCATTAAAAACCCCACATATATTTTGAAAATACCTTAAATTTAGACATATTTTCAACAACTTTTTAAAAATATTTCTAAAATACTTTCATTAAAACGTTTTTTTTTTGTAAAATCACTTTAAAATACCTGAACTTGAAGATTCTATAATCAAAGTGCTACTTTTTAAAATGGGGAAAAATACATTAACGTTTTAAGTATGTCTATTTGCAATTTTCAGAACTGTTCGCGTAAGACTCAAAACATGATTAATTTTAAGGTAGCGCAAATGGAAAAGTAAACAACACATGTCATTGATATTTTTGGTATTGATGTAGCATTTTATATTCTTTAATCGTATAATAAAAAAAGTTCAAAAAATTAATTTTGATTTTTGAATTAATCTCCATTTTTGGCGATTTAAACCCTCTGTGCAGCGCTTGGCATAAAACGAAGGCAGACATGCGAATTACGAAAAGCAAAACAGCATGAATTGAGGCTTAAATGCAAACATTTTTCTTGCCCTTAAAAATGCGCATAGAGCTTAAATGCCGACAGAGGATGTTGTTGAAATGATGAGGGACAAAGTTAGATGTATGGATCTCCTATAAGGACCGTAAATATCTACACCATTTCCAAGTGTAATTCAGAAAAGATCAATTGTAATTCAGAATTTTCACTTGAAATTCAGAACACATCAGTTGATATTCAGAAATTCCATTTGAAATTCAGAACTCATCACTTGATATTCAGAAATTCCATTTGAAATTCAGAACTCGTCAATTGATATTCAGAAATTCCATTTGAAATTCAGAGCTCATCACTTGATATTCAGAAATTCCATTTGAAATTTAGAACTCGTCACTTGATATTCAGAAATTCCATTTGAAATTCAGAATTCATCAATTGAAAATCAGAAATTTTTTATTTGAAATTCAGAACTCATCAAATGAATTTCAGAATATTTCATATGAAATTCAGAACTTTTCATTTGTAATTCAGAAGTTATCAATTCAGAAATTATATTCTACGTATGTAAAACTTTTTAAAAGATATTTACATAGAATGTAAATTATTTATTAATTACGGTTGTATATATTCTTAGCTTTATAGATCGTCGGAATTAAATTATGTAAATCTCTTAATACAAACAGTAGAATGGTAACACACAAAGACAAATGTTTTGTAGCACATAACATTAACATGTGAACACGTCTATGTGATTCGCTATTAATTGGCTGTTAAATATTATTAAAGCTTGTGTTCTTCCATTTCCAATCTAACAATCTATCTCTTTACTTCATTGCATATTTATAATGCAAATAATAAACAACATGTTAAAATAATTAATTGTGTTCTTTAATGAATTTTATCAATTTAAATAAAGAGTGATTTTTTTGAGGTTAGGATTTTCATGCATTAGTATTTGACAGATCACGTGGGATTTCAGACATGGTGTCAAAGAGAAAGATGCTCAGTATGCTTTGACATTTCATCATGAATAGACTTACTAACGAGCAACGCTTGCAAATCATTGAATTTTATTACCAAAATCAGTGTTCGGTTCGAAATGTGTTTCGCGCTTTACGTCCGATTTATGGTCTACATAATCGACCAAGTGAGCAAACAATTAATGCGATTGTGACCAAGTTTCGCACTCAGTTTACTTTATTGGACATTAAACCAACCACACGAATGCGTACAGTGCGTACAGAAGAGAATATTGCGTCTGTTTCTGAGAGTGTTGCTGAAGACCGTGAAATGTCGATTCGTCGCCGTTCGACATGTTATTCGACCACATGGAAGATTTTACGCAAAGATCTTGGTGTAAAACCGTATAAAATACAGCTCGTGCAAGAACTGAAGCCAAACGATCTGCCACAACGTCGAATTTTCAGTGAATGGGCCCTAGAAAAGTTGGCAGAAAATCCGCTTTTTTATCGACAAATTTTGTTCAGCGATGAGGCTCATTTCTGGTTGAATGGCTACGTAAATAAACAAAATTGCCGCATTTGGAGTGAAGAGCAACCAGAAGCCGTTCAAGAACTGCCCATGCATCCCGAAAAATGCACTGTTTGGTGTGGTTTGTACGCTGGTGGAATCATTGGACCGTATTTTTTCAAAGATGCTGTTGGACGCAACGTTACGGTGAATGGCGATCGCTATCGTTCGATGCTAACAAACTTTTTGTTGCCAAAAATGGAAGAACTGAACTTGGTTGACATGTGGTTTCAACAAGATGGCGCTACATGCCACACAGCTCGCGTTTCTATGGCCATTTTGAGGGAAAACTTCGGAGAACAATTCATCTCAAGAAATGGACCGGTAAGTTGGCCACCAAGATCATGCGATTTGACGCCTTTAGACTATTTTTTGTGGGGCTACGTCAAGTCTAAAGTCTACAGAAATAAGCCAGCAACTATTCCAGCTTTGGAAGACAACATTTCCGAAGAAATTCGGGCTATTCCGGCCGAAATGCTCGAAAAAGTTGCCCAAAATTGGACTTTCCGAATGGACCACCTAAGACGCAGCCGCGGTCAACATTTAAATGAAATTATCTTCAAAAAGTAAATGTCATGGACCAATCTAACGTTTCAAATAAAGAACCGATGAGATTTTGCAAATTTTATGCGTTTTTTTTAAAAAAAAAGTTATCAAGCTCTTAAAAAATCACCCTTTATATTTATGTATGACTGACTTTTGAGTATATCGAGTTATTTCTCTATAAATGTTTTCCGAATTTTGTTTGATAACTTCTCAATTTCATATGAAATGTTCTGAAATTCATTTGATGAGTTCTGAATTTCAAATAACAAGTTCTGATTTTCAATTGATGAGATCTGAATTTCAAATGGAATTTCTGAATTTCAATTGATGAGTTCTGAATTTCAAATGGAATTTCTGAATTTCAATTGACTGAAATTCAATTTCAGTTCTGAATTACTATTGATCTTTTCTGAATTACACTTGGAAATGGTGTAGTAGTACTCTACAGGAAATTGCTATAAACGTCCCTGGCATGTATACCACAGAAATGTTAATAAGTTGTCGATTCACATCTATTTAAATAAAAGTATTGTAAATTTTAGCAATAATTAAGATATGATATGCTAATATTAATAAAAATAGATGCGAATTTAAGATAATGTGTGAAATGTAGTTATGGAAGAAAAGGTAAATGTTAATTTTGAAATTTGAAACACTTTCGTATTAAATAATATAAGAACAATTATGACATGACTTATTGGTCATAATCCCTACTTTATAATTGTCTACAATTTACCTACCACGAAACCACTGTGAAGCTTTGCGAAGCTGTATGAGTACTCACAATTATGTGCGAATCATACAAAAGCGTGTCGGCACACAATGATCATGGTATTGTCCACATATCCTCGCTCTCCTCTACGTTTGTTTGTGTATATGTATATGACATGTATGCGTAACACAAATGTTTGTGTGTGAGACATTATCCTTGCTAAGTTAGCAGTACCATGAACACAATTATAATTTTAATTTCACTGTTAATGTTGAAATCTTTTCGATTATAGTTTTGTACAATCGGTCATTATTGTTTTATTTCGTTTCTCCTTTTTTTTCACTTCGGCTGTCGGATTGGTTTTATTGAATTTTATACCCTCCACCTCCAGTATGGATGTATATTCACTTTGTTATTCGTTTGTAACACCTTGAAATATTCATAGGAGACCCAATAAATTATATTCTGTATCCTGGTAAAATTCTGAATGAAATTCTGAAAATACCTCTAATATTTAGATTATTTAAGCATTTTTTTTGAAAATTTCATGATTGTAGCGTCAGCCGTGTTCTTGGTACATTTTTATCCCCATCTTCCCGTTTACCCTTTAATAGTATGAACTTCAAAAAATTCCTTCATTTTGCGTTTCATGCCGCAAGAGGAATGTCCATACCAAATTAATTATTCTAGGCCCAGCCGTTTTGTTATTGCAATGGTACCTCTTTTATCCCTCTTTACCCCCATTTTACGCCTTAAAGGTGCGAATTTCGAAAAATACACTGTAAAAGAAATGTACACACAAAATTCCATGATTCTAGCTCTAGCCGTTTGGTCTGGGGAGTGATCAGTCATTCGATATTCACTCAATCACGCAACTCTTTTATATAATAGATTCCAAAATATGGATTTTACCATCTCCTTTTGTGTACGTTGGAAGAATTTATTTATTATTTTAGGAAAATTATGATATTTACCTACCGCAGTAAAAAAACCCTTATTATATATCATTAATAACTAAAAGCTATTATTTTTTATTTCCGTACTAGATCTGCTTTGAGAAATTTAGGTATTTATTATTTACAATAATGATTGACCAAAACAGCTTAAAAAGTCGTGAAAGTGATTTCTTCAATGATGAGGGATGTATGTGTTATTCATTTCTCTCGCAATTGATGAAAGATGAAAATAAGCTATTTGTAGGAGCATATCGATCTGACATCCCCATTCCTCCTTCAGGCCACCAAATTCAATTTCAATTTATAGGAAATACTAAAGCAGAGTATGGAAAATCAATAAAACCAATTCGACAGCCGAAGTGAAAATAAGGAGAAACGCGATGAAAGAATAATGACTGATTGGAAAAAAATATAATCGAACAGATTTCAACCTTAACAGAGAATTTAAAATTATAATTGTGTTAATTAATGGCACTGCTAACATGGCAAGGATAATGTCTCACACACATACATGTTGTTTGTCATATACATACACAGTATAAACGCAGAGGTATGTGGATCATCATTGTGTGTGGACACGCGTTTGTATGAAACAATTTCATAATTGTTCTTATATGATTTATATTTTCAGAAAATTAACAATTACCCTGTCTTCCATAATTACAATATTCGTTCTTACAATTTTAAAATAATTTCACACATTGTCTTAAATTCGCATCTATTTTTAATAATATTAATATATCATATCTTAGTAACTGCAGAAATATGCAATACTTTTATTTAAATAGAAGAGAATCGACAATTTATTTACATTTTTGTGATATATATAGCAATTTCCAGTAGAATACTACTAGATATTTACGGTTCTTATAGGAGATCCATGCATCCAACTTTGTCCCTCATCATTTCAACAACATCCTCTGTCGGCATTTAAGCTCTATTCGCATTTTTAAGAGCAAGAAAAATGTTTGCATTTAAGCCTCAATTCATCCTGTTCGCTTTTCGTAATTCGCATGTCTGCCTTTGTTTTATGTCAAGCGCAGCAATTATTGTACGTTTTTGCAGTTGTTTGTTACGGTTACGACTGTTGCACATTGACGTAAGTAAACAACATTTAAATAAATATCACGTAAAAATATAAAGGTTTAAACTTGAATGCAAAATCCGAACTGAATCCGGAAATACTTCAGCATAACATCGACAATGATAATGGTCGTCATTGCCATTTTTGAGCAGCAACAGCAAAGCGGTATCAGTGACAAATTGCTGGGTTTTAAGTGCATGTTAATGGAGGAAAGTAAAATATTGTTAATGTGTAATATTAAAATATAAAATATTAGTTAATCTGCTTCAATAGGATTCGACTTTTGCTTGTCCTTGTGTGCATGGAATGATATTTGGGTAAAGTATTTTAATAGGACAAAATACGTATATTGATCCTTCCATTTCTTACCAAACACCTTCTTTACATCATTGTTTTAATCACTTAAAAGTTTGAGAGCAGCACTCTGCTCTAAATCTTCATATTTGTATTGCAAACAAGTAAAAATGGCATTAGGTTCGGCCGGGCTGTACTTTATATACCCTCCACCATAGACTATTAATATTATAATAATGAAGCAATGAAATTTCTTTAAAACAGTGCACATAAGTATGACTTATAGTTTGAAATCGTTAACAAATATAGTAATGCACATTAAAAATATTTAAAGTTTTAAAATATGATACCTCACTTCTTTGTAAAGTCGACAGTCTCTAATATACCGGTAATACTGAGGACCGAACTTAACGCGTTTTTACTTGTTCATTCTCTGCTTTAGTATTTCCTATAAATTGAATTTGAATTTGAGGCCTGAGTAATCAGTTTTGCTTTCTTTGGCAATTAGCTTATTTTCTTCTTTTGAAAATACGAACGAACCTTAATGTATCCTTCAACAATTGTGAGAGAAATGAACAACACAGTGCTACAAAAAAATTAAATACAGAGTAGGAGGGTATACATCCTTTGGAATAGAAAAACGTGTAGCGCATTGAAGAATTGACTGAAGGCCCTAATTATGTTTTGACCAAATCCGTTTCACGACTTTTTAAGCTGTTTTGGTCATGTTCGTCCGGCTATCAAAATTTGAGGCAAAATTAAATACATAAATTCCTCAAAGCAGATCTAGTACGGAAATAAATAAATTAAAAACTATAAGTTATTATTTATATATTATGGGTTTTTTTCATAATTTTCCTAAAATAATCTTTTCCTTCTACGTAAAGAAAAATTTAAATTTGAAAATGTAATGCCTTTTTATTTGATTTCCTTCATAATCGCGACGATGAAGTAAAAACCTTTCAGATGATACAAAGGTCAGTTTAGCCCCGTTTCACAGCTCCAAACATCTAAGATCATCAATTTTAGGTCATTGTAAAACTCGTCCAACATACACTTTGGCCTAAGACAAATACCATATTACCCAAAAGGGAGATGGTAAAAATCCATATTTGATCGCTTTATTTTGGAATTACACATATAGGAGATTCATTTACTGTTAAATTTACATTATTCTTATTGACTTTATATAAACAAATAAAGCGTATATGATTAGATTACCATCTGATAGCACACATATTTGGAAAATTAATTATTATTTAGTTAGTTTCAATACTGCAGTTGAATTTGAATTCCATTATTTATATCAGTAATCTCAATCAGTATATATCTATCAGTGCATATATAGCTACTGTGTAAACTATTATTTTAACTTTTAGATAGACTGACATTTACAAAACGATTTCACCGGATAGTTAAATATATCTATTAGTTAGTTACAATCATAGTTATCTATACGTTGAACTTACGGGCATTAGTCAATAAGTATTTAATTAGTATATAAGTATATGCTTATAAACAATGACATGTACACGGTGGCTCTCATCCCTCACCTTTCGTTACATTCTCCTTAATCAGATGAGTTCTTATTCATATTTTTTCCTTTAATTTCAGGTAATTGCATCATTTGTTCTCCAGGGAAGTGTTTCGGTATGTTTGATTCAAGATTATAGAGACAATTTTTCAGCAATATTATGAAAACATTTGGACACTGTCTCAACTTTTCTTAATCTCCCTTAATTTACGCCCTCAACCACTCCATGCAATAGTCCGATCCTTTTAAAATAAATATTTTCCTGTTGCGGTTACCGTTGACAGTTGGCTTAATTAAAACGCATTAAAAACGAATTTTGTACCGGACAACCATTGCCTCACATTACGAAGGGTGCAATTAATAACTGTCGAAAAGGAGGCAGATAAAATGTTAATTAACTTTCGTATCGAATTTATTAAAACAAATTATTTTATTCCCACAACAAACAAATTTAAATCAAGTTTTATAGAATTAAAAAAATATATAATATAATATCAATTCAATTTCAAAACTTTTTTTCAATGATCAAAAATAATAAAAAACAAGTAAGGAAAGGCAAAAGTCGGGCGGGAAGGATTTTTATATCCTGTAAATGTATGTGTTTGTCAAAAAATTTTGAATCGGAAAGGACATCTGTATGGGGGTATATTGAAACATGGAACGATGTGACCTGCTTTCACCATGTATGTTTATAGGTGGAATAAAATAAGGAAAGTTTGGCCAAATCGGTTAAACATTGAAGAGCAACATCTATATATATATAAAATGTATATTTAAATCTGAACCGATCTTACCCACTTCCAATTTTAAAGAAAATCGGGTACAACATGTGGTTACTAGAGCAGCGAAAGTCAAATCGGGAGCTTCATTTGTATGGAGGCTATATCTAAATCTGAACGATTCTAACCAGTTTTCGCCGTGGTGTTTTTAGTTAGATTATAAGGTGTTAAGTTAAATTTGAAAAAAAAGGTACTACATGTGCTTTAGGGAGCGGAAAATTCAAATCGGGAGCGACATTTGTATGGGCGCTATATCTAAATTTAAACCAATCTTACCCGCTTTCATTACAAGTGTTTCTAGTTAGATTATAAGCTGTTGTGCAGCATTTAAAGAAAATCGGGTACAATGTGTGGTTTCTACATCGGAAAAAGTGTCGCTCCCGAGACATTTGTATGGGGACTATATCTAAATCTGAACCGATTAAATCAAATTAAATAGCGTTCGTCCTTGATCCAAAAAACTTACTTGCGCATATCTTTGTTTAGATCGGACTATAATTGCAACCTGTAATTTGATTATAACAATAGATGGACAAACGGACAGACAGACGGACATTACTAAATCGACTCAGAAAGTGATTCTAAGCCGATCTGTATAATAAACGATGGTTCTAACTCGTTTCCCTTTTGGTGTTACAAATGCACAAAGACAAAATACTCTCGTGTAGTGTATAAATATTTTAATTAAGTTTTTTCGAAATACAACAACTTTTTAAAAAAGCCAATGCATTTATATACTCGTAAGTCATTTCACAATTGACTGACGTAATGTTAATTTTTAATAATTCATTTCCTGTAGCTTCGAAACTCTAAATTTATATTTTGAGGTGGTAATATTGCTACTTCTTAATACAGCGTCCTTACATTAGATTTTATGAATACGTTTTTTAATTATTAGTAAAATTGTAAAAACTTCCGGGATGCAAACTCTATTTCCAGCGTTTGATTTATTACAACATTAATTAATTTTTTAAATTAATTTTTTGTAAGCAATAGTACTGATTTGAGGTATATGACTGCCGAAATTTAAACTACTGGATGGCTTTCTCTCGTTACGGTTGACTATAATCTGCTTCGAAAATTTCCCTACAAACTGACATTCTTTGCTATGAAATTGCTCTATTGCGTGCGGTATATGTTGACACTTTGATTGATGAAAGCTTTGTTAAATGGTATTGTGTGGTTGTTGTATGTTTAAGTAAGAATGTCATCATTGTTAGAAGTTCCTAATTACTGAGGCTTATATCGGTGAAAGCCTTGAGACAATTCGGTGCGACCACAATTGCATGTTGGATGGCTTCGAGTTTAATTAGCGACTGTTTTTTAAATGTTCTCATTTAAGGTTTGGATTTTTGAAAGCCTTAGAGTATGTTTCTCTTTATTTGCCTTGAAGTATGCCTTAAATAATTATATGTTTTTGGTGCTTTCCTTTATGTCACGGAGTTTTTGTCTGCATTTTGTTAAAGAAAACCAAAAAGTTTTCGTTTATTTAAGAAATAGTTTTCAATGTATTTATTTGGTTAATAAAATTCATATATTGAATTTAACTGAGAATTATGGGAAATGTGGGAAATAGAAAGAAAGGGGTCCTCCAGAAACTCTTTCGATATTCGAGAAGTTGAAGAATGTTTTTAAAGATTTTAATTGTTTTCTCGATGATTTGCATTCTGTGCATTTGAGATTAACTTTTGAATCGAAATGTAATGAGGTCAGCATTTCTGTAATCAATACAAAACTTGTTATATTGGTCAAAGCGATACTAAAACGAGTTTTACAAAAAAGAACTTGAACTAAGTTGGGCTAAAAAATTAAGTGTACAACCCTACCAGAACGCCTTTTTACCTAAATCGTTTCTCATTTTGTCACATTAAGTTGTATATATTTTGTTTTGTCAAAAATTGTTAGAACTTCGTACATAAATGATTAAACTATCAACCCTATCAACTAATACTGATTGTGAGACAATATGTTTGGCGCGTTTTTGTTTTTGATAAAAGGTACTACTGGTCCATAAAGTTTTGGATTGTACCTTCAATAAGTGCTGCAACATCTTTATATAAAATGAAATGCCTGATGGTTAGTTATTTCATATATACGATATGGGTTCCCTCCCTAGACTTTTCCCAACAACTTTTAACAGCATTCACAGTGTTAACTTAAAGAATTTCTGTAGAAATGTATAAATTTATCTTTATTGAGTTCAAGAGAAATTCATAAATAACTTTAGGCTGTTGATGTTGTTGTTAAAGTTCTCAAAACCTTTGAAAATGCCTTGCTTACGCAAAAAATAATAGAAATACTTTTGTTATAATTGTGAATAAGTAATGAATGACATTTATATCTGTTTTGATTTTATATTATTCATTTTTGTATGTAGGTATGTATTACAAAAATTATTTGGTTTATGATTTCTGAACAATACAAAAGTGAAATTTATTGAGGCTAAAATCAAATGTCTACACTTTGTGATTTTCCGAGAATGTTGCATCCACCTGATCCCAATCTGTTGACTATAATTAAATGCCTTTAAACTTTTTGTTAAATCCTAAAAGTTACTTTTTTTCCTGTTATAAATTCTTACAACATCTACTCCATCTACAATTCACAAAACTCGCAATCGTACCGAAACTATAATAAATTCTTAAGTTTCCCCACTCTACATACTTTATTTCTGGCGGGGTTTCCTTTACTATTGTAAACCTTTCATTTAGTCATTTTTTCGGTCCCCGTCCAACAGCTCGTTCACAGCTCGAACTTTTACAACCAAGCGGAAATACTTAATGTTAATATACTGATTATAGATATAATATACATATCTATTCCTTCGCGTATTCCTCAATTTTAAGGTGGATTTGAGGAACTGAAGTAAGTAGTGGCATAAAAAATCTAATGAGACTTCTAGAGAGAATAAAGTGAAATTGGATAGGTCATTTGTATGGACGACATATCAATTTTCTAGAGCGAAAATAGTCAAATCGGGAGTGACATTTGTTTAGAAGTAACTCAATTTTACAATAGATAATTTTAGGTCGAATATAACGTACTATGCTAATTTGACATGGCTAAATCGATGCAGAAAGCCATTATAAGTCATTCGGTATAATACATGATGGATCTATTTCTTTTCATTTTTGCGCGTTACAATTAAGTATGGTTCTGTATATCTACTAACTCACGGTTTCATCTAAACGGCGAGAGTATAAAAGGACGAATTCGTAAACTACACAAATTTTATAAAAACGAGCAGTTGCTAATTTTGATTTGCGATATGCATATTTATTTAAGGGGTTACACCACCACGAAAATATAAATATAAATATATACTTTAAAGAATATCTTAAGCGTCTCCGTATAACGAAAGTCATATTTCTTAACCATATTTTCATTCATAAGGTATCATAAGGGTTGTGGCAATATCACCCATATATGGAATATGCAAATGTATCTTCTATTAAAGCATTGCCAAATATCAAATTTCCGATCATCTGTGTAGAAGTTATAAGAGCTTAAATTTTACATAGTTTAGGGTGTGATTAGATTTAGGGTGATTTGTATGAGAAGTACTATAAGGGGCGTGGCACAACCCGCTATATTTAGTACACTTAAAGTGATAATAAAAACATTATCAAATACCAAAACATAGCTGATTCCAAATAGCCGTGTGGATGTTATATTAGTTTCAATGTAACATAGGAATATGGGTCATTTATGTGGGAGGTACCAGAATGGGCGTGGCAATTTCGCCCATCTTCGAACTTAAACTAAGTTTGGGGAAAATATTACCATGTGCAAAGTTTGGATTGTAACACATTGAAGGAGTGACTTAAGACCCTAAGTATGTTTGGACCAAATCCGTTTCACAACTTTTTAAGCTATTTGAGCCACGTTCGTTGTCCTTCCTCCGTCCGTCAGTCTGGCTGGTGTACACTATAACTCTCGAAGGGAGTTAAGTTCAAAGTTCCCGACAATCTTTATAATAGGGATTCTAACTTTATAGTAAAATCTCGTAACAAAAATGAAACAAGTTTAGTGTTACCCCATAATCATTGTCCCATACAGAAACCGATTTGTTTCCATTGAGCTATCGAATCTCCAAGTACTTTATATTTATTTATTGGTCTTTTGAAACCAAGCAACTGAAAAATAAATCAATCATAATTCAGGAGCTGTATAATATATCCCACAGTACACCATAAATGATCATAACTCATCCGTAGTCACAAAAACTTCTCCGCAACTCTTACCCAAACACTAATCGACCATTTTCTTTCGGTGTAATTTTTATTTCGTTGTGTTGTGACGTGTTTATAAACCATAATAAATTTACAGAAATATTGTGAACATTTTATTTCATAATTCAAGGTTGAATGAGTTTGCAATTATCAACCGCAAAAACCAAAACAGCCTCAAACACCCACCACAGATCCGGCAAACGAGGCTAAAGTCCGCCATGAGATATGTCAACGGGGAAGGGAGAGAAAAACCCCTAAATTTCATTCAACATTTATGTGGCATACAATACAATATATAATTTAGAGATGAACTCTGTTCGGTTCTTGTTGAAGGTTCAGGTTACATAAATAGTTAATTTGTAAATTCAATTGAATGCTGTCTTTGCCAAGGTAGTGCAGTTTCAGCTAAAACTAATTGACAGACACTGCAAAGTGTTTAAACTTCCTAAAAATAGCCAAAAACAAAAACAAAATAAAATGCCATGAAGATATTTAGGACAAACATGTCCTACACTTTATCCTGAAATTTACAACTAAAAAAGCAACTAACACAAACAAATATTAAAAACAAGTAGGGAAAGGCTGCAGTCGGGCGGGGCCGACTATATGATACACTCCACTTTCTATCCGAATATAATTCAATTCGGTAGAAAAGTGAAAACGGGAAGGATTTTTGTATGTTTCCTAATCATAGGCTAATATGACCTGACCCAATTTGTCAAATCGATAAGAATATTTCGGGCTATATCCGAACATGGATTGAAATGACTGACGAAAAGAAATACGTGGTTTCTGGGTCAGTAGCGAAATTTGTATGGGAGCTATATATAAATCTGAACCGATCTGACCCATTTGAAACATGGGTGTTTCTAGTTTAAATAAAAATCGAGTACTCTATGTGCATTATAGAGCGGAAAAAGTCAAATCGGGAGCGACATTTATATGGGGGCTATATATAAATCTGAACCGATCTAACCCGCTTTATCCACAGGTGTTTCTAGTCAGATTATAAGCTGTTAAGCCAAATTTGAAGAAAATCGGGTACTATATGTTCTTTATAGAGTGGAAAAGTCAAATCGGGAGCGACATTAGTATGGAGGCTATATCTAAGTGTGAACCGATCTGACCCATTTTCACCGATGCTATTTCCACTGTGCCAAATTTGAAGCAAATCGAGTGAAATATGTGGTTTCTAGAGCGGAAAAAGTCAAATCGGGAGCGACATTCGTATATCTAATCTGAACCGATTTGCTTCAAATTAAATAGCGTTCGTCCTTGATCCACAAAACTTACTTGTGGCAATTTTTGTTAAGATCGGACTATAATTGCGACCTGACAGACGGACATTGTTAAATCGACTCAGAAAGTGATTCTATGCCGATCTGTATAATAAACGATGGGTTTAACTCGTTTTACTTTTGGGTGTTACAAACAAATCCACTCTCGTGGAGTGTATAAAAATTAAGCATTTTCATTTACACAGGTCAGGCCACATTAACTCATGTAATTTACTATGGAACGACCGACAAGTTTGTTGCTGTTGTTTTTCTTGTAATTTCGCAAATAGACCGCATTTGTGTTCCACGGTCGTCAGCATATTTGGGGAGACTGTAGAAGGAGAGTAGGAACTAGAGATGGGCGCGGCTCACGTGAATTGCGTGAATCACGCGTGATCGTGAGCAAAATTTATTTTACTCACGTGAACGTGAGCAACGAAAAAATATTCGTGCGTGAATGTGCGTGAGTCAAATTTTTGCGTCATTTTTTCGTGAGTGACACATTTTTTTCATTTTATTTCGTTTAAAAATCCGAAATTTTCCATTCAATATAACATTCATATATATACATATATTTATTTCTAAACAAAGTGCTTCAATTCACGAATAATTTCTAATTTTTCTATTATTTAAGCAAGTATTGCTTGTGCCAACACTATGCACTGCATTTATATGGGAGACCCCCTTAGTGTTAGTTCACATAAAAACTCACATAAGTGATGTCGGGGTATATGCTTTGTTTTATACTTGGATTTTATGTCAGTGTCCTATTTTTTAACTCTGCAAGATTTAATACTACTTTAAAAATATGAATTTAAGACACACCTCACTGGTTTAAATAATATAATTTTCAGATGTGCGATTCGTTACTCACTTCGATTTAGAATAGAAAATAAGACGTGAATCACGTGATTCACGCGTGATCGTGAGCAAAATTTATTTTACTCACGTGAGCGTGCGTGAACGTGAGGAACAAAAAAATCTTCGTGCGTGAACGTGCGTGAATCAATTTTGTTCCTTCGTGAGCGTGCATGAACGTGAGCCAATAATCACTCACGCGCCCATCTCTAGTAGGAACAGGAGATTTTGAAATTCGAATGAAATGACTATTTTGGTCAGGCAATCATGCGGCTTTTATCAATTGCCCAAACAATGATATACCCCGATGTCCAAGTTGCTGGTGGTGTTAGTAAGTATTGCTGCTAGTAATGTCATCCCATCGCTGTCAAATGCTTTGTCTGCAACAGTTGGCATGACCAACTCGACATTGGGCATAGTAAAGTACATACTTGATAACACACCATGTGCCATTATCATAATTAGCACAACATAACACAAAATTTGATGAAGATATCAGCAATAGTAGTGCCAGGAACGTCACCTCCAATAATGAAAAACCAGCAAGGGACATACATTTTCCCAAAAAACAATGGCTTGAAGTTAAAACAATTGGGTCGATCTGTGAAGAATACCTCATTTCCATTGGAATCTGGAAGTAGACCATGATATCATACACTTAGATTTTCACCTTTACCTTTCCCATCGTTCAAGCCAGCGCCTGCGTCTATATATAGGACGATGGCAATGTTGACAAACCATTCCTTGATGTCATCCAAAAAAAAAAAACTAAACTAAAGACAAATGATTGATATTAACTGCTGGTATATTATTAATACTAATTGGAACAGAAAGTTTCCACAAAAACAACAAGCAAACCTTTTAAGTTTGAGGTGAAAACAGATGGATATATCTTGAAACAACCGTAACAATCCCATAGGAGCCTAGACGTGGACCATACTATCGCTCACTTATTTGTTACCTTCGGTATTACTTCACTAGTGCACAGTGGATTCATTTGTAAGGGAGATAGTGACAAATAGTTAAAACAAAGAT
Organism: Polietes domitor; assembly: GCA_947397865.1. Lineage (NCBI taxonomy): Eukaryota > Metazoa > Arthropoda > Insecta > Diptera > Muscidae > Polietes > Polietes domitor. Next base: position 85,216 of record CANDYM010000504.1, read on the forward strand.
ATGGACCTGAAATTTTCGGCATATGCTCTCGTCTCAATCAACTACAAAAATTTCCTAAACAACTTTCTAGAACATATGTACTTCCTAGGAATGATTCTTAACGCCGTTTAGGTAGGACAGGGCTGTTTCTGTTAATGGTCTGTCCGACTACAGTGCGTATGAGTCATATTATCCTTAATCAACAGCACGTATACGCTACCTACACTCACTACAGCCTATACGATATGTTCGACGACATTTGCGATTTTGACCTAGAAGACGATTTTATATGTTTACAATTTCTTTATGACAAGACCTACAACTTTGCCTCAGAGAGTAAATCAAAATTCCAAACGGTTTGCAAGACATGAGCCTGAGAAAATGACCACTTTATGCAAAAATGACACCGAGGTCCCAAATCTTTGGGGCCCATAAAAAAGAGCATGACATTGTGCAAAACTGCGAGACACGGATATTTTTTTGGTCTATTATCACGTAATGGTGTCCGTATGTGGTTGTATTTCCATGAGTTAAAAAATTGTGCACAGTGTAATTCACAAGAGTTTACAAAATATCATAAAAAAAAACTTAAAAAAATTCGATTTTTTTAACCTTTTTCCCCTGTTCAGGTCCATAGGTAGCAAACCGCTGAAAATTCAGGGAAACAATCAACTACAAAAATGTACCTAAGATCTCAATAAACAACTTTCTAGAACATATGAACTTCCTAGGAATTATTCTTAACACCGTTTAGGTAGCGCTTAGGTAGCCGCAAATTTGAAAAATTTCCCAAAAATTTTTTAATTTCATTTGTTTTTTCTTTACTTCAACATTGACATACTATGCTATCTAATACAAAAATAATAAAAAAATATTCGTATTATGTTTATAATGTTGATGGCCCTGGACTTGCATATCGCACTCTCTTAAGTTGTGGATCCAAATCGTCCTCCGAATCGTCCGAATCTGACTCTGATTCAGAACTTATGGTGTGCAGAGGCACGTTGCTTCCAGACTGCCCTCCACCATCAGTTTTTTCTTCTTCATATACTTCATTAACATCATACAGGGTGATCTTGTGACTCCACCAACATACCTGAAATGAATTAGAAAAGAAATCAAAAAAGGAATGCAAAACAATGATCAATAAAATTGATATTACCTCTGCAAGCAATGCGTCGAGTTTTTTGCCTTTGTACCGTTTTTCCATGGGCATTGTGGTTTGGTGAAACCGTTCTCCTTGCTCATCGGATTCGGTAGGGAGTTGTTTAATAAAATCGTCAAAATGAAAATGAAGAAAATGCAGCTTTAAGGTCATCGATGTGCCGATTTTCTCAAAATAATACAGCATTTCTTTCACCCATTCTCTTGCTTCCGGTTCCGCGTCTATATCCCCTCCCAAGACCCTGGTGCATACACGCTGAAGGTAAATCCATGCCATTGAATGATTTTCATCAAGCGATGAATCAAAGTTACTCTTGAATAACTTTCTAATGTCAGGGCCATTAAGTACGCCTGTTAAATGAAGACAAAAAATAAAGACAGAAAAGAAAACATTAACGTAGTGTAAATAGTACAATGAGGTGAACAAAAATTCGTTTTAAATTTACTACAATACCTTTTTTAATTTTGTCATCGCTACGCTTTGGGAAAACGTTTTTCAAATAGTCGAATGCGTTTGGACAATTTACAACGGCCACTTCGATGAATTTTTTAACAATTCCCAATTTTATGTGGAGCGGTGGCAGCAAGATGTCTTGAGTATTGTCAATTAAAGGTTTATTCCTCAGTCTATGTTGTTTCATTTGTTCCTCCACACTTCCTCTTGGTCTCCACGAATTACATTGGAATTGATTCAGAGGTGAGCGCGAATCCCAATTACAAAGAAAACAAAAGAATTTTGGGAAGCCGCCCTTATCGATGATCCCTTGCAAAATTTTGTTGACCTTCAAATCACAGCAAATCTTCCATTTATTTTAGGGCAAAAAAGGAAAAAATCTAATTTTTTGAAAACTTTTCACTTTTGCGGCTACCTAAGCGCTACCTAAACGGTGTTAAGAATAATTCCTAGGAAGTTCATATGTTCTAGAAAGTTGTTTATTGAGATCTTAGGTACATTTTTGTAGTTGATTGTTTCCCTGAATTTTCAACGGTTTGCTACCTATGGACCTGAACAGGGGAAAAAAGGTTAAAAAAAATTGAATTTTTTTAAGTTTTTTTGCGATTTTGACCTTGAAGATGAAGTTTTTTTGATTTTATATGTTCACAATTTTTGTTCTTTATGACAAGAGCTAGAACTTTGCCTCAGAGAGTAAATCAAAATTCCGAACGGTTTGCAAGATATGAGCCTGAGAATATGATCACTTTTTTCCAAAAATTACACCGAGGCCTCAAATCTCTGGGGGCCCATAAAAAAAAAGTGCATGACTTTGGGGGGAAAAAACACGGGTCTTTTTTTTTTGGTCTTTTATCATGTAGCGGTGTCCGTATATGGTTATTTTTTTTCGTGTTGCACTGTATAATTTTCCAGGGTGCATATGTGACAGAGAAATGCATTATACAATTTTTTAGATTCTGTTTCTTTTTATGCACTTGTAAATATACATCCTAAATACAAATTTTAACCACTATTCTTTCCTATTTAAAACTACTTGTAAAATACATGAATATAAATAAAACCGTTTCATTAAATTATAAAAAATTACAATTAAATTTGTACAGCTTAACACAGTAAATATTAAAAGGAAAATCACTTAATCGAATAAATAAATACAATTTTAAAGTACTGATGCACCTACAAGTATCGCCATTCTCGTATTCTCCCTAGGAACTCCAAAATTAAATATTAGTTGATTAACATCCCAGCAAATAAATTTTAAAATTAAGTAGTGTTAATTTATTTAATACTAATCTAGTTTTATATTATTTTGTGTCATATATTAATTCATATTAAATAAATATTTTGTTAAGTTTCCTATTGTCAGTTCTAACGAACAAAATGGTTTGCTTTATATATTCAGACTGACGGCGGATTTTTAAAACAGAGATGGAAACTAGTGAAAAAGTGGTTCCTTTGCCACACTAAAAAAATTTAAGTCTTTCGAAATAAAGGGCATCCCTCCTTTGACAACTGCATGTTAAATTCATTGGTGAAGATCCCAATATTCACTGCTTCCGAAGCACAGATGAACATCTTTTTCACTTCTTCAGGTGTTCTCTTTTTGCTGGGATTGTAAATGATTTATTATTTACAGACACCGTATTGTTGAATTTGTTAGTTCTCCGTTATTATCCTTGTGAAACTAAGATACCAATCGAACCACAAATATAGTTACGGTAAGTGTTTGAAAATTTTCAAGAGCCAAAGTTGTTCACTTTTTTCCAACAGCTACGCTAGGGTCCAACTTGCAACCTTAATACTCGTAACATATCAGCTGTAATTGTTGACATTATTCAGCCCAAATCTTGATAATACATAGAAGCGTATGATTATTTTTTAGTATTTTATCAACATCTACCATAACTCATCTTATTTTCAATATTTTACCAACATTTAAATTTCCTATTAAAGCTCATAGAATTTTTTTGCTTCGCCTGAAATTGATAATTCACAATATAGACAAGAAATGCACAAAACACCACATCCTGCTAATTGTTATTTTCTCCTTTCTTGGGGCCCACACCCATACTTGTTTCTAACGATGATTAATAAACTAACTTCGAAAAGGTTCAAGAATCACATGCCAATTTGCTTGAAGGCTACACTAAATGTTAGGGGAGGCTGCCCGCATCGCTCTGGTGCATTTGTTGTTTTGAGGAGAGGGACACACATGAGCAGTTAGCAATGCAATGTGGACTCATGTCGACTCCTATAAACAATAAAACTTATATTGCATTTCCTTTAACAAAATTCTCATTTGGAAAATCGCATGCCTGATACTTGTTTTGGGAGTTCTTCCATTTTATGATGCAGAATGAAAAATGTGATGGAATGCTGAAATGAAAGGTGGTGGTTTTTGGATTGAGGAACAGTTGTGAGGAATTGATACTATTCAAAACGGTGTCTTAAGGCACTAATTGACGCTCCCGATCCAACTTTAAAGAATAGAAGTTAAGTACTTCTTGACTACAAACTTTCTATCTATCGTCAGTTGTGGATTTACAAATATAGTCACCCTCAATTGACTGCTCCCATTTATCATCAGGCAGATCCTATAACTCGGTTTGCGTCAATAGGAAAATGCCATGAAACGTTTGCATATTTCCATACTAGAATTCAAACGAAACTGTCTGACAAAGAACTGCCCAAGAACTATCCATCGACTTGATTCATTTCTAGCAGACATTTGTGCAACATGTTTATGAAATTGAAAAAAAATATTTTCTTCTAGCGAGCGCAGGCATCAACGAAGAACAATTCAATAAGGATATGAACATAAACTAAAGGAAACAAGAACAAACGATTGTTATGCCTATGGGCATCATGCGATAACCATCCAATGTTTCAGGTCATGTTAACATGTTTTCTCTTTTTATTGAAGAATATCGTTTTCGTTCCTGTAGTGATTTGTTGTATTTGTTGCCGTTGCAACAACATTTGTTGCCGTTGCGACAACATCGATAACATCTTTATCAAAGGGAGTATAAAGTGGTTATCAACGTGCATCTTTAAACGTGACAACCACGTATGAAGTTTCAATTATCCTCATGGCATGGTCGATGTATTTTGACTATATTTCGGGTTTGGTTATTGCAGCTGAAACGTGCAAACAATTGTCATTTAATTTTTCGTCGTCTTTTTCGGCATCTACGGTGCATATCTAAGGACACACACTAAGCAGGCATTTCAAGAGACACCAATGAAAGGCGTTGTGATAGCTTCGAGACCTAAGTTTATTCAATTTAAGTAATACTTAGGGCTATAAAGTTCAATGCATGAACACAATTCTTATATTTTAAGTCTTATGTCGGGTTATCCTACAGTTAAAGCTAACCAACAATAATAGCTTTGATTTGGTGTGTTGTTTGACATATAATACTGTTGGTTATCTCTAACAGGAGTTGGTGAAAATGACTGTTAATGAATAATATAATTTGAAGTAATAATATAACTTTATGATAATACTAGCAGTACCCGCTGCTTCGCACGCGAAAAAGCCAGTTATTTGTTAATTTTATCCGTCTTAGTTTTTGGATAGTATTTATTTAATTTTCTTTTGGTGGATATAGATAAATCTAAAATAGTAATTTGGAAACCTCCTATTAGCTAGCACTCCCACACGTTGTCTACGTTGTCAGAGAAATTTAAACACAAAATTTCACGACTATAGCTGAAATATTTTAGTTGGTACTATTATTATCCCGCTCATTGTTTATAAGTACAATCTTATCAATATCAATCCCTATAAGAAAATTTCAAAAAATCCATTCAGATTACGCTTTACAAACAGTTTACACTCCAAATTTCCCGACTATAGCTGCAATTCTTAAAATGGAACCCTTTTTGTCCCGCCTAACCCCTAAAAAGTACAAATTTCGAACAATTCAATTATACTGCGCTTCTGCATGGTCAGAGGAATTTACATACCAAATTTCACGATTCTAGCTGTAATACTTTAGTTGGTACCATTTTTATCCTTCTCGCCCCCTAAAAATACAAATTTCGAAAAAGTCTATTTTACTTCATTTCTATATGGTTAGAGGAATTTACATACCAAATTTCGCGATTCTAGCTGTAATATTTTAGTTGGTACCATTTGTATTCCTTTTTGTCCCGCTCGCCTCTTAAAAGTACAAATTTCGAAAAATCCAATTTTACTTCGTTTCTATATGGTCAGAAGAATTTACATACCACATTTCACGATTCTAGCTGTAATTCTTTAGTTGGTACCATTTGTATCATTTTTTGTCCCGCTCGCCCCTTAAAAGTACAAATTTCGAAAAATCCAATTTTACTTCGTTTCTATATCGTCAGAGGAATTTACATACCAAATTTCACGATTCTAGCTGTAATACTTTAGTTGGTACCATTTTTATCCCTTTTTGTCCCGCTCTCCCCTTAAAAGTACAAATTTCGAAAAATCCAATTTTACTTCGTTTCTATATGGTCAGAGGAATTTACATACCAAAATTCACGTTTCTAGCTGTAATACTTAAGTTGGTACCATTTTTATCCCTTTTTGTCCCGCTCGTCCCTTAAAAGTACAAATTTCGAAAAATCCAATTTTACTTCGTTTCTATATGGTCAGAGGAATTTACATACCAAATTTCACGTTTCTAGCTGTAATACTTTAGTTGGTACAATTTTTATCCCTTTTTGTCCCGCTTGCCCCTTAAAAGTACAAATTTCGAAAAATCCTATTTTGCTTCGTTTCTATATGGTCAGAGGAATTTACATACCAAATTTCACGTTTCTAGCTGTAATACTTTAGTTGGTACCATTTTTATCCCTTTTTGTCCCGCTCGTCCCTTAAAAGTACAAATTTCGAAAGATCCCTATTTGTAGCTCGTCTGCATGGTCATTGCAAGTAACTCACCGAATTTCATGTTTATAGCTACTGCCGTTTAGTCAGGACGATGGTTCGATGTTTATCCCTTTTTGGGCCATTTTATCCCCTAAAAGTACGAATTTCGTAAAACCCTTTCTTAGTCGACGTCTACATCATATTTGGGAACTACCCTGAAAATTTCATGACCCTGGCTTCAGCCGTTTGGTCTGGGGGCTGGTCAATGATAAGTCAGTCAGTCAGTCAGTAACGCAACTCTTTTATATATATAGATAACTTGAAGTAATTTATGCGTCACTGCTTCACAACATGGCCACACTACAATCCATTTCTCAGCAAAGACACCCACTTACTCAAGGTACTGGCGGCAATTCTCTTTAGAAAAATTCAAGTCCATAGAGTGCCATTACCATAGCACGAACTTGTGCCAAATATTGTCTGATTAGGGACCACCAACAAGCAAACATATGATATTATGCAACAATTTACATCAGCTCATAAAATTCAACAAGTTCGAGAGATCCTCCAATTCCTTCTCCCCTACCGAGTATTCTTTGTTATGTTCCATACAAGCAAAAACTAAAATGTTTGCTTGCAATCAGCAACTCTGTTCACATTTACAGGAAAGTTTGTACACGCAGATGTGTACTTGTAATATGTGGGCTGCGAGAGCAATGTACAAAGTTTCCGAAATTTAAAATAAATAAAACAAGTAAGGAAAGGCTAAAGTCGGGCGGGGACAACTATATGATACACTCCACTTTCTATCCGAATACAATTCAATTCGGTAAAAAGAGAAAACGGGAAGGATTTTTGTATTCTGTAAATGTATGTGTTTGACAAAAAATTTTAAATCGGAACGAAATAGGTGAAATATAATATATATCGTTTGGCCAAAATCGGTTAAACATTTGGGAGCAAGATTTGTATTGGAGCTATATCTAAATCTGAACCGATCTTACCCACTTTCACCATAGGTGTCTTGTTGGATTATAAGATGTTGTGCAAAATTTAAAGAAAATCGGGTACAATATGTGGCTTGTAGAGTGGAATTGTCAAATCGGGAGCGACATTTGTATAATCTAAATCTGAACCGATCTTACCCACTTTCTACATAGGTGTTTCTAGTTTGAATATAAGATGATGTGACAAATTTAAAGAACATCGGGTACAATATGTCGTTTCTAGAGCGGAAAATGTAAAATCGGGAGCGACATTTGTATGGGGGCTATATCTAAATCTGAACCGATCGTACCCACTTTCTGCATAGGTGTTTCCAGTTCAATTATAGGGTACTGTGCCAAATTTGAAGCAAATCGAGTGAAATGTGTGGTTTCTAAAGTGGAAAAAGTTAAATCGGGAGCGACATTTGTATGGGGGCTATATCTAAAGCTGAACCGATTTGCTTCAAATTAAATAGCGTTCGTCCTTGATACACAAAACTTACTTGTGCCAATTTTTGTAAAGATCGGACTATAATTGCGACCTGTAATTTGATTACAACAATAGATGAACAGACGGACAGACAGACGGACATTGCTAAATCGCCTCAAAAGGTGATTCTAAGTCGATCGGTATAATTAACAATGGGTCTATCTCGCTTCCTTTTGGGTGTTACAAACAAATTCACAAAGACATAATACTCTCGTGGAGTGTATAAATAGTAAAATTAACAAAATATCTATAACATTTTTGATAAAATATCTGTAAAGTAGTGTAATTGTTGCTTATTTATTTACAATTTTACTTTTTTATACCACTTTCCTATCCTTTACCTTATTTACCCTCGCATTTATTTATTTGTGTGTGTCTGTCTGTATATCCTTCAAACCAATATTTAAGTGTTCTTATGTTCTGGTGTGTCAAATTAGGTATTTTAATGACAACAGTGATCTTCCTTCCAAATGTTTACCTTTCCCTTACATATGGGCTATTGTGCCATTGAGTTGGTATATAAGTGGATAATTTGATCTATAAATGAATAATTAAAGTTTACAAGATTAACTTTTCAATATTTTATATGAATGATTGAACCTTTACACCTGTGGGTGTATTAGGGTATATCGCAAACGCAAGAAACGAGATATATACACTGTTATGATTTCAAAAAAGTAGAAACGGCTGTTCGGCCTTCGAAAATCACACACGATCTAGCTGTAGCCGTTTAGTACCACTTTTATCCCTCTGTTTCTATTGTATCCCTTGAAAGTAAGAATTTGGAGAAATCTTTTTATTTTCCAAGTCTATGCAGTCAGAGGAATGTATATTTCGAATTTCAGGGATCCAGTTGCGGTCATTTGCTTGGTACAATTTGTATATAATTAATAGGGTCTCCCATCCTGTGGAGGAGGGTATAAAAATAATGAAATGTTTTTAAAACAAAACTGGAAAAGACTTTTCAAACAAGGTATAGAAAAAAAAACAAGTAAGGAAAGGCTAAAGTCGGGCGGGGCCGACTATATAATACCCTACACCACTCCCTGCGTATATACATCGCTTTTATTACTAAACCCAGGTGTTTCATGGGAACAATTTTATGTAGTTCATATAAATTTTACAGTATAAATTCATATTTAGTCATATTTAACGAATATGGTAAATAATTGATCCAATTTTCCGGCAGACAAATACTAATTATATTATTTGAAAGGAGACCTATAACAAAACTAGGGGCCTGGTCCAAAACATGCTGTATTAGAGTAGAATGGGTTATTCCAAAGTGGGGACACATATATTTGACTTTGTATTCTGAAATATAATATAATCTGCAAAATTTGACAAAAAAGTCCGATGTAAAATTTGGGTTCTTGAGGGGTAAAAATTAAAATGGGGCCATTTGTAAGGGCTCTACATTAAAAAGAGGTTCCATATAGATCACTTTCAAAGTATGTATTCTTAGTTGAAATATGACATGATATGCAAAATTATATAGAGATCTAATGCACGATGTGGGTTCTAGAGATGTAATAGAGTGGAATGGGGGCCCAATTTGTATTGGGGTTATACCAAAATATGGACCCATATATTTGACTTCCATAATATGTCTTCTTAGTTGAAACCGATCATACCAACTTTCAGCATAGGTGTTTCTATTTAGTTCGATTATAACATGTTGTGCCAATTTTAACGAAAATCGGGTACAATATGTGGTTTCTAAAGCGGAAAAAGTGAAATCGAGAGCGACATTTGTATGGGGGCTATATCTAAATCTGAAGCCATCTTATCCAATTTTTGCATACGTGTTTGGATTATAAGATGTTCTGTCAAATTTAAAGAAAATCGGGTACAATATATCGTTTCTAGAGCGGAAAATGTCAAATCGGGAGCGACATTTGTATGGGGGCTATATCTAAATCTGAACCGATCTTACCCAATTTTTGCATACGTATTTCTAGTTGGATTAAAAGATGTTCTGCCAAATTTAAAGAAAATCGGGTACAATATGTCGTTTCTAGACCGGAAAATGTCAAATCGGGAGCGACATTTGTATGAGGGCTATATCTAAATCTTAACCGATCTTACCCAATTTTTGCATACGTGTTTCTAGTTGGATTAAAAGATGTTCTGCAAAATTTAAAGAAAATCGGGTACAATATGTCGTTTCTAGAGCGGAAAATGTCAAATCGGGAGCGACATTTGTATGGGGGCTATATCTAAATCTGAACCGATCTTACCCAATTTTTGCATACGTATTTCTAGTTGGATTAAAAGATGTTCTGCAAAATTTAAAGAAAATCGGGTACAATATGTCGTTTCTAGAGCGGAAAATGTCAAATCGGGAGCGACATTTGTATGAGGGCTATATCTAAATCTGAACCGATCTTACCCAATTTTTGCGTACGTGTTTCTAGTTGGATTAAAAGATGTTCTGCCAAATTTAAAGAAAATCGGGTACAATATGTCGTTTCTAGAGCGGAAAATGTCAAATCGGGAGCGACATTTGTATGGGGGCTATATCTAAATCTGAACCGATCTTACCGAATTTTTGCATACGTGTTTCTAGTTGGATTGAAAGATGTTCTGCCAAATTTAAAGAAAATCGGGTACAATATGTCGTTTCTAGAGCGGAAAATGTCAAATCGGGAGCGACATTTGTATGGGGGCTATATCTAAATCTGAACCGATTTCTTCCAAATTCAATACCGATGGTCCTTATCCGGAAAAAATAACTTCTGCCAAGTTTCATGACAATCGGACAACAATTGCGACCTGTAGAGTGCGAACAAGCTTAGATAGTCAGCAGGCGGACGGACGGACGGTCAGACAGACATCGTTAAATCGACTCAGCTGGTGATTCTAAGCCGATCGGTATGCTTAAAGGTGGGTCTAGCTCGATTATTTCTTGGTGTTACAAACATTTGGCGCGAAACTAACTTAAAATACCCTAGACCACGAAGTGGTGTAGGGTATAATAAAAAACCAATTGCGAAATACAATGATTTGAATATACACTTGTCAGCAGGAGTTTTAATTTTTGAGTAAATTGTAATGCCTATAAATAAATGTCTGCAAATAAAATGGTTAGTTTCTTTTCCTATGACTTTTCCTCAGATTTTCAGAAAAATCGGAGTCACGTGACATGGAATGACTCATATACAAATTTTAAAATCTTAAAACATCTTTTAATGAATAATATTTCGAGAGATTTTCAGAGGTATGACATCTCTACTAGATAGGGTTCATTCCATAAATAAATAAATAAAATAAATAAATAAATACCTTCTGTATACCCTCGAACATACAATGTGCTGGGTCTCGTAGTCCAAGTCTAATATCAATGAAACTTCAGCTTTGTCTTTGTGAAATTTTATCAAACAGCAATTTAAAACATAAAACTATCAGAATTAACTAACTAATACGGTAGAACAACATTGCTATGATATTGTCAAAACATTGAACATTGGCATTAAAATCTAAATTATTTAAAGATATATTGGGCAAAAACGAACCAATTAAAATTGAAACCCAGAGGTATAAGTTTAAATAAAAAACGACTCAACGATACGTAGATATACTTGCGAGAAATTGCATATGTTCCCTGGATTCTTACATTGAAAGTGATATTCAAACACTTTCACTGACGTAGATAATTATGAAAGGCATAATACACCGACTGACAATTAAAAAAAAATCTTGCTCTTTAAGAGTCGGAATTTCTCTAAATCCCGGAGATATCTTTCAGTTTGTAGATCATTTGCACATTTCCTTATTGTTGAAATTTCAAAAGTTTATTTTCACCATCCACCCTGTTATTAATTATACGGTAAGCACGTCAATTATGTATGGAATCATATCATAAAACTACGCATGTGTCTGAGAGTTCATTTGATTGTACCGGTTGTTTTAAAACATTTTTTACATGACACATTACAATGGATTCCTTGAATTTCTGAACTATAAAATCTTCAACAATAACATATTAATGAAGAACTAAATATTTATTAAAAGACTGAATAAAATCACATAGCAGGATGGACGGTTGTTGAACGCATCACCAATATTTAGAAGTGTTTTTGGAATAATTTGTTTCGTAGTGTGAAGGACATTGTTTCCTCTTTATGGAAATTAAATTAAACTAAAACAAGTAAGGAAAGGCTAAAGTCGGGCGGGGCCGACTATATAATACCCTACACCACTCCCTCGTATGTATCTCGCTTTGATTACTAAACCCACGTATTTCATGGAAGCAATTTTATGTAGTTCATAAAAATTATACAGTTACTATAAATTCATCTTTAGTCATATTTAACGTATATTGTACAGACAAATACAAATTATACAGTAGTGAAAGGATGAATCGGACCGACATTTTAAAAGGGGGCCGATAACAACATTTTGGGCCTGGTCCAAAACATGGGCCTGTATATTTCTCATTCACGGTAGGTATTCCTAGTTGAAAAATATCATGATCTGCAAAATTTGATGAAGATGTGATAAGATGTAGTATCTAGAGCTGTAATAAATCAGAATGGTGCCCCATTTGGGTTATACCAAAGTATGGACATATGTGCATCTCTCAAACAAGTAAGGAAAGGCTAAAGACGGACGGACTTTCTATCACATTACAATTCAATTCGGTAAAAAATTGAAATCGGGAAGGATTTTTGCATCCAGTAAATGTATGTGTTTGACAAAAAATGTTAAATCGGAAAGGACATTTGAATGGGGGTATATTGAAACCTGGAACGTTTATTGGTGAAATATAATATGTAAAGTTTGGCCAAAATCGGTTAAATATTCCGGAGCGACATATGTATGGGGGCTATATCTAAATCTGAACCAATCTTACCCAATTTTGGCATACGTGTTTCTAGTTGGATTATAAGATGTTCTGCAAAATTTAAAGAAATTCGGGTACAATATGTCGTTTCTAGAGCGGAAATGTTAAATCGGGAGCGACATATGTATGGGGGCTATATCTTAATCTGAACCGATCTTACCCAATTTTTGCATACGTGTTTCTAGTTCGATTATAAGATGTTCTGCAAAATTTAAAGAAAATCGGGTACAATATGTGGAATTTAGAGCGGAAAATGTCAAATCGGGAGCGACATTTGTATGGGGGCTATATCTAAATCTGAACCGATCTTACCCAATTTTTGCATACGTGTTTCTAGTTCGATTATAAGATGTTCTGCAAAATTTAAAGAAAATCGGGTACAATATGTCGTTTCTAGAGCGGAAAATGTTAAATCGGGAGCGACATATGTATGGGGGCTATATCTAAATCTGAACCGATCTTACCCAATTTTTGCATACATGTTTCTAGTTCGATTATAAGATGTTCTGCAAAATTTAAAGAAAATCGGGTACAATATGTCGTTTCTATAGCGGAAAATGTCAAATCGGGAGCGACATATGTATGGGGGCTATATCTAAATCTGAACCGATCTTACCCAATTTTTGCATACATGTTTCTAGTTCGATTATAAGATGTTCTGCAAAATTTAAAGAAAATCGGGTACAATATGTCGTTTCTATAGCGGAAAATGTCAAATCGGGAGCGACATATGTATGGGGGCTATATCTAAATCTGAACCGATCTTACCCAATTTTTGCATACGTGTTTCTAGTTCGATTATAAGATGTTCTGCAAAATTTAAAGAAAATCGGGTACAATATGTCGTTTCTAGAGCGGAAAATGTTAAATCGGGAGCGACATATGTATGGGGGCTATATCTAAATCTGAACCGATCTTACCCAATTTTTGCATACGTGTTTCTAGTTCGATTATAAGATGTTCTGCAAAATTTAAAGAAAATCGGGTACAATATGTCGTTTCTAGAGCGGAAAATGTTAAATCGGGAGCGACATATGTATGGGGGCTATATCTAAATCTGAACCGATCTTACCCAATTTTTGCATACGTGTTTCTAGTTCGATTATAAGATGTTCTGCGAAATTTAAAGAAAATCGGGTACAATATGTCGTTTCTAGAGCGGAAAATGTCAAATCGGGAGCGACATATGTATGGGGACTATATCTAAATCTGAACCGATCTTACCCAATTTTTGCATACGTGTTTCTAGTTGGATTATAAGATGTTCTGCCAAATTTAAAGAAAATCGGGTACAATATGTGGTTTCTAGAGCGGAAAAAGTGAAAAAGGGAGCGACATTTGTATGGGGGCTATATCTAAATCTGAACCGATCTTACCCAATTTCAGCATAGATGTTTCTAGTTGGATTATAAGATGTTGTACCAAATGTAAAGAAAATCGGGTACAATATGTGGTTTCTAAAGTGGAAAATGTCAAATCGGGAGCGACATTTGTATGGGGGCTATATCTAAATCTGAACCGATTTCCTCCAAATCGACCTGTAGAGTGCGAACAAGCTTAGATGGACAGCAGACGGACGGACGGACGGACGGACGGACAGACGGACAGACGGACAGACGGACAGACAGACATCGTTAAATCGACTCAGCTGGTGATTCTAAGCCGATCGGTATACTTAAAGGTGGGTCTAGCTCGATTATTTCTTGGTGTTACAAACATTTGGCGCGAAACTAACTTATAATACCCTAGACCACGTAGTGGTGTAGGGTATAAAGACTGAAGTGAAATGATTGACTTTTGACACTTTTACGAATAGGGAATGATTAAAAAGATTGCACTGAAAATAAAGAGTGATTTTTTTGAGGTTAGGATTTTCATGCATTAGTATTTGACAGATCACGTGGGATTTCAGACATGGTGTCAAAGAGAAAGATGCTCAGTATGCTTTGACATTTCATCATGAATCGTCTTACAAACGAACAACGCTTGCAAATTATTGAATTTTATTATCAAAATGCGTGCTCTGTTAAGAAAGTTCATTGCGCGCTTCCATTTTATGGTCAGTTTAATCGACCCACTGAAGCGGCTATTCGGGCTATTGTGACTAAATTTCGCACCAAATTTACATTGTTGGACATTAAACCACCAACACGCTTACGTAGAGTGCGAACTGAAGAAAATATCGCAGCTGTATCGGCCAGTGTTAATGATGACCACCAATTTTCGATTCGTCGCCGTTCGCACCAATTGTGTCTCTGTTACTCAAAAACGTGGAAATGCCAAAATTGGACTAAGCGGATGGACCACCTAAGACGCAGCCGCGGTCAACATTTAAATGAAATTATCTTCAAAAAGTAAATGTCATGGACCAATCTAACGTTTCAAATAAAGAACCGATGAGATTTTGCAAATTTTATGCGTTTTTTTTTAAAAAAAAGTTATCAAGCTCTTAAAAAATCACCCTGTATATTAAAAACTAATATAAAAGATGCAGTTGGAAGATGGTAGGGTAGTCATGATGAGTAGTCCAAACCACACATTTTTTGTGACATCAGACTTTTAGTCATTTTTATACTGTCTCCTCATTTAAAGCCTGAATTTTTTTTTGATTCACCTTTCGATCGGAAAATGTAAGAAAAACTAAAAGTAGGGTGCACCAAAAAAGGCAAAAAATGTTCTGAAAATGCCTTAAACTAATCTTAAAAATTGGGGGGCTCTAAACCCAACTTTTTCGATTGAGGATCGACCCTATCTAGTGGGCAGTTTCTTATTAATCAATCAATCGTAGAATCATCTTCTTTTTTGGGATTTTAGAATTTTGGGTCATAACTTATATCACAACTACAACAATTTAACAGTAGAAACATCGTGACTCTACATGTTCCTCTTACTGGACATAGTTTACAGTGTTACATTTGGCCAATTATTTTTCTTTACTTCTTTTATTATTTGATCACTTTTCCTACTCTTTTTGGAGAAAAATTCTTTATAAATGTTTGGTTTTCTACTATTTTTCCAACTTTAGCCATTTTCCGTGAAGCATTGAAAAGAATAGCAAAACTCTAAAAGTCAAGAACCTTAAAACATACACAGCCACACAACGACAACTGGATTCAGGCCATCATATATTATCCTCCCACTTTTTCAGTAGTCGTCCCTGTTACCTGAAAAGAAAAAAACTGACAAGAACGTATTGCCTATATTTCCCGTCCATGTTGAGATCTGACTAAAATAGGAACCCAAACAAGCTGGAAAACATACGGGGAATTCGATATTAATAGGAATACTTTTATTGCTCTTACAATACTCATAGCCTCTACTTTTGTAGATGGTAGACAAACGGAAGGAGAGTTCGACGGACATTCAAATGGATCTTGTTATTTTAATGGGATACTTCTAAGTTTCATTCTGTGGAACAATAAGGTAGGGACTTCAACTGTGCGAGTCAAGGATGTTGAATTGTTTGTTAATTGGAAACCGTTGCTAAAATAATTTTGGTAATCCTTAATCCATCCGTTTACACTACGTTTCAGCTACGTTATAGGATGCCAAATTTGGAATATTATTGCCGGCTTTTGTGTTCCGCCTTTTCTTTTGTTCCAACTTTGACAACTTGTGCCGGAATTTATGTTTAAAAATAAAATAACACGCCGCTAACAAAACTAAAGTTTTCCGTTTCCTGTGAGTGCTTTTGTGTCCCTTCCTTCTCGACCTTTCGTGGTCTTGAGCGGCAGTTCAGCTGAAAGGGTGTGTCATACATACCTTTAGCTTGTTCTCAGATGTTTGTAAGTATGTATGTGGGTATATTGTGTTTGTGTTTCAAAAAGCGACACTTTTGTATGATATTTCATTTTTGACGCAAAAAGAGGCCAACAAGTTTATGAAATGTTTGTAGTTATAGTTTTTATTCATATACATACATATATTTTTTGTGTTTTCTTCAACTATAAAAACAAAACCATGTCCTTTTCCCTTTCCACTTCCTCTTTAGGTTAAAATCAAAAAAGGTTATCTTTGTGGTTGGTAGTCTAGCCGAATTCGTTTGTTATAGCATCTACTAGGGCATTATGTCTTTTTGCTTAGAAACGCAAAATGAACGAATTTTTCGAAATTCGTACCTTTAAGGGCAAACGGGTAAAGGGGATATAAATAGTACCAACAATACGGATGGCGCTACAATAAGGAAATTCGGTGTGTGTATTCGTTTTACAGCGCAGATCACACATAAGAAGGAGTTTTTCGAAAATTGTACTTTTAAGGGATTAAATGGGATAAAAATTGTACCACCGCCCAGACCAAACGGTTGGGCCTAGAATCGTGAAATTTGAAACGGGCATTACTTTTATAGCATGAATGCGACCAAGAAGATATTTTGCAAAATTCGTCCTTTTTGTGGTGAAATTGGGTAAAAAGGGATAAAAATGGTACCAATCAAGCAGACGGAGCTGGAATCATGAAATTCGGCGTGTATATCTCTGAAAATGCTTAGAAACGCAAATGAAGGAATTTTTCGAAATTCGTACTTGTAAAGAGTAGACGAGAAAAGGGAGAAAAAAAGGTAAAAAAAAACACGGCTGACGCTGCAATCATGAAGTTCGGTAAGTGATAACAATGAATTTTCCGAACTACGTACTTTTAAGGGGTTAAAAATTGTACCATCGCCCTGACCAAACGACTGGGCCTAGAATCTTTTTAAATTGGAACGCATATTACGTTTTTTTTTTTTAATTTTGTGAGCATTTTTAGAGGGTATTTGCTAGTATAGTATATAGTGAATTTATGGCTAAACTGATAATGACTGAATCATTACTTTTATATGAAACTACCTTCTATTTTCTAATACAATATATTCATCTCGCGCAATACAATCACAAATATGAACAAAAAATATTTTTTTAATATTTACAAGTAATTTAGTTTTGTGTCAAATATCTGTAACACCAAGAAATATTCGAGTTAGCAAATGGACGGCTTACATTATACTCGCTCTAAAATCCACTTCCTATATCGGTTTTTATAAAATTTTCCAGATCATGTTATATTACAACTAAGAATACCTACTGTGAATGTGATCTATATTGGACCACTTTTTGGTGTAGTCCCCTTAAAATGGGTCCCAGTTTTTAGTATTACCGCTCTAGAACCCACATTTTACTTTAGAAGCTGATCAAATTCCGATTTGTTTGCATATGATTCTATTTAATAATGTCAATATTGATGAAACTAATCGTTGTATCTTTCGCTAGAAGCAGCTACAATGAGATAGGATTTGTTTATGTATGGCCAATCAAATGATTGAGAAACGTAATGTAAAAATTGGTTATCATTTTTGCCACATTCGTTAAATTTGATTAAAGAGAACTGTATAATTTATATGAATTGCTTCAAATAGTCCCCATAAAACACCAGGTTTTAGTAATTAAAACCAGGTATATACGCAAGGAGTGGGGTAGGGTATCATATAGTCGGTTTTAGCATTTCCTTACTTGTTTGTTTATTATAAAGAGTGATTTTTTTGAGGTTAGGATTTTCATGCATTAGTATTTGACAGATCACGTGGGATTTCAGACATGGTGTCAAAGAGAAAGATGCTCAGTATGCTTTGACATTTCATCATGAATAGACTTACTAACGAGCAACGCTTGCAAATCATTGAATTTTATTACCAAAATCAGTGTTCGGTTCGAAATGTGTTTCGCGCTTTATTTTGTTCAGCGATGAGGCTCATTTCTGGTTGAATGGCTACGTAAATAAACAAAATTGCCGCATTTGGAGTGAAGAGCAACCAGAAGCCGTTCAAGAACTGCCCATGCATCCCGAAAAATGCACTGTTTGGTGTGGTTTGTACGCTGGTGGAATCATTGGACCGTATTTTTTCAAAGATGCTGTTGGACGCAACGTTACGGTGAATGGCGATCGCTATCGTTCGATGCTAACAAACTTTTTGTTGCCAAAAATGGAAGAACTGAACTTGGTTGACATGTGGTTTCAACAAGATGGCGCTACATGCCACACAGCTCGCGATTCTATGGCCATTTTGAGGGAAAACTTCGGAGAACAATTCATCTCAAGAAATGGACCGGTAAGTTGGCCACCAAGATCATGCGATTTGACGCCTTTAGACTATTTTTTGTGGGGCTACGTCAAGTCTAAAGTCTACAGAAATAAGCCAGCAACTATTCCAGCTTTGGAAGACAACATTTCCGAAGAAATTCGGGCTATTCCGGCCGAAATGCTCGAAAAAGTTGCCCAAAATTGGACTTTCCGAATGGACCACCTAAGACGCAGCCGCGGTCAACATTTAAATGAAATTATCTTCAAAAAGTAAATGTCATGGACCAATCTAACGTTTCAAATAAAGAACCGATGAGATTTTGCAAATTTTATGCGTTTTTTTTTTAAAAAAAAGTTATCAAGCTCTTTATATCAGTAACGTGAATCGAAACAACAGTAAGAACTACAATTTTATCATGCTGAGGGTAGGTAATCATTTTGTAAAACGGTTATAATATCAAGATAATCAAGGATCAAGAATATTTTAATTTTTTGGAGTTCTTGATTTGGATTTTTTTGAGGAAAATCGCACAATCAATGGCGTTTAGCGATAAAAAAACCCAAGTATTTTATTGTGTTTCGTTATGCTGGCGTATGTTTAATTTTCCGTTAAAAGGGATTTTGATTATATATGAAGATCTGTCATATGCGACCACATTTGACTTCATTACTAACAATGTTGTCTAATTGGACAAGTGTTAATCTATGTTACATATCTTAAGTGTTAATATGAGGGAGAACATGTCTTCAAACGACAATAAAAGCATTGCATTTAAAACGGAAATAGAATTGGGAAATAAAGAAAACTATATTAAATTAATACGGTTGTGATGATTTGTAAAATGTGTGCAAGTGAGGTCTTAGTTCATATCGACTCATCGCGAAAAGAAAATAGTAACGTGTGTGTCGCCTATGGTACTATCTGGTAAGACTTTTTATTTACAACATTCAATAGTTTTTTTTGTAATTATACAACCCATAAACTACAAGCAAAAATACCACTTCAATTGTTATTCTTCATTATCATCTACAATTACATTAATTCCATTAAAATAGAAAAAAGAAATAGAATTATTTTAATTTAACTCGAAAAGTATAATTGTTAACTTCTTCAAGAGTTACGTTTCCGCATAGTTATAACTAGTAAATCAAAAAAAAATTCTTTTTTCAAATCCATGCTTTATGCAAGCAGAATTCTATTGGGCCTAGAAATTCTTTTTTAGTTATCTTTTGTAGAAGGAAAAATTACTGCAAAATTTCAGTTTTTTATCTGCCATAGAACGGCATATTCTAAAATGGGTTTTAACTTCGTATGGGAGGTGCCACGCCCACATTTCCATTACCGCCCACTTTTGTCACAACTACGCACATTAATGCTAGATGCACTTACACAAAATTACAGTAGGTGTAATTTTGGTTTTAACTTCATATGGGAGGTGCCACGCCCACTTTTGCATTACCGCCCATTTTAGGCGCAACTACGCACATTGATGCTAGATGCACTTACACAAAATTTGAGCACTATACGTGTCATAGAACTGACACTATTCGATAATATGTTTTAACTTCGTATGGGAGGTGGTACGCCCACTATTCCAATACCGCCCATTTTTGGCAGAACTACGCACATTGATGGTAGATGCACTTACACAAAATTTCAGCACTCTAGGTGTCATAGAACTGACAATATTCAATAATAGGTTTTAACTTCGTATGGGAGGTGCCACGCCCACTTTTCCAATACCGCCCATTTTTGGCACAACTATGCACATTGATGCTAGATGCACTTACACAAAATTACAGCACTCTAGGTGTCATAGAACTGACTATATTCAATAATAGGTTTTAACTTCGTATGGGAGGTGCCACGCCCACTTTTCCAATACCGCCCCTTTTTGGCACAACTATGCGAATTGATGCTAGATGCACTTACACAAATTTTCAGCACTCTAGGTGTCATAGAACTGACAATATTCAATAATAGGTTTTAACTTCGTATGGGAGATGCCACGCCCACTTTTCCAATACCGCCCATTTTTGGTACAACTATGCGAATTGATGCTAGATGCACTTACACAAAATTTCAGCACTCTAGGTGTCATAGAACTGACAATATTCAATAATAGGTTTTAACTTCGTATGGGAGGTTCCACGCCCACTTTTCCAATACCGCCCATTTTTGGCACAACTATGCACATTGATGCTAGATGCACTTACACAAAATTTCAGCACTCTAGGTGTCATAGAACTGACAATATTCAATAATAGGTTTTAACTTCGTATGGGAGGTGCCACGCCCACTTTTCCAATACCGCCCCTTTTTGGCACAACTATGCGAATTGATGCTAGATGCACTTACACAAAATTTCAGCACTCTAGGTGTCATAGAACTGACAATATTCAATAATAGGTTTTAACTTCGTATGGGAGGTGCCACGCCCCTTTGTCCAATTGGTCAAATTTTTCCATTTCCTTGTATTGTCATCGAAAATGATTAAGTGTGCAAAATTTGAGCAAAATTGGTTGAGAAAAAAGCTTTCAAAAATTGATTTCAAATTTTGTGGCACACAAACATATATAGAAAGTAACCTTATAAAGGGTGATTTTTTAAGAGCTTGATAACTTTAAAAAAAACGCATAAAATTTGCAAAATCTCATCGGTTCTTTATTTGAAACGTTAGATTGGTCCATGACATTTACTTTTTGAAGATAATTTCATTTAAATGTTGACCGCGGCTGCGTCTTAGGTGGTCCATTCGGAAAGTCCAATTTTGGGCAACTTTTTCGAGCATTTCGGCCGGAATAGCCCGAATTTCTTCGGAAATGTTGTCTTCCAAAGCTGGAATAGTTGCTGGCTTATTTCTGTAGACTTTAGACTTGACGTAGCCCCACAAAAAATAGTCTAAAGGCGTCAAATCGCATGATCTTGGTGGCCAACTTACCGGTCCATTTCTTGAGATGAATTGTTCTCCGAAGTTTTCCCTCAAAATGGCCATAGAATCGCGAGCTGTGTGGCATGTAGCGCCATCTGGTTGAAACCACATGTCAACCAAGTTCAGTTCTTCCATTTTTGGCAACGGTCCAATGATTCCACCAGCGTACAAACCACACCAAACAGTGCATTTTTCGGGATGCATGGGCAGTTCTTGAACGGCTTCTGGTTGCTCTTCACTCCAAATGCGGCAATTTTGTTTATTTACGTAGCCATTCAACCAGAAATGAGCCTCATCGCTGAACAAAATAAATCGGACGTAAAGCGCGAAACACATTTCGAACCGAACACTGATTTTGGTAATAAAATTCAATGATTTGCAAGCGTTGCTCGTTAGTAAGTCTATTCATGATGAAATGTCAAAGCATACTGAGCATCTTTCTCTTTGACACCATGTCTGAAATCCCACGTGATCTGTCAAATACTAATGCATGAAAATCCTAACCTCAAAAAAATCACTCTTTATAAAGCATGGAAAAAACAATCACTTCCATATTCACTGAATGACAGCAGCAAGAGTAGCGTCCTTATTATCGAAGGAAATTTTATGTTCATCTCTTTGTTCATTATTTTCCGGCTATCAAACTTTATCCTCTGCCCCATCATCAGCCAGTTCGTACAATGTTTCAAAATGTCAAGTTTTTTTAGTTTTTAGACTCTTTATTTTCTTAATTGTAGCAGTTGATGAATGCGAAGAACTGGAAAACAAAATTAAAAATGAAATGAAAGTGCTAAAAAACGGAGGAAATAAAAATGCAACAACTGTTTAAAATTAAGAGTAATCTGCAATTTCAAAAAGTTTTAGGATACAGCAAAGGTCGAAGCAAGAATATTCTAAATCCTTGATTCCTATAACTCTACTTCAACAAAATGAATGTGTGAATGACCAGTATATTCGCCTACTTCTCTTATATCGTCAGGTTTAATTTTCAATAGGCTTTTTTGACAGATCACGCATGACTAACATCAAACTACTTTGTGATTTTTGTTCAGTATCATCTGGCAAGTCACCGTGGATAGACTCGCACCACAACAGCGCCTCCAAATTGTTCTGCTGTATTACAAAAAACATTTAACATTAGTGGATGATACTCGGCTGTAGAGAAGAGAATATAGCAGCTTGGCTTGCCGTATTCGACAACTTGTCGTATTTTACGTAAGGATCTCGGCCTTAATACGAACAAAATCCAACATGAGCAAGAATTGAAGCCGGTGACTTATGTTTGGGTGTTATTTTCAGTGAATAGGCGACATTTTCAAACAGTAAATAACTTAAATTATTTTTTTTACAGACAATAAACATTTTAAGTTCTCTTTCAAATTTATGTGTTTTATTTTACATTATAAATCAAATCTAACGATGAATAACCCTTTATAAAAATATTGATGCCTATGGTTCCAGGTTGGAACACAGGGCCATAACTTCTCTTACGCAATTGTTCTATGATTATCATCTTAGTCAGAAGGCACGGTTGCTGGCGGACAACAGATGGATCAAACATATTAAGAAGTTTCGGAGCTACCATATTTCTCTTAAAATATATCAAATGTATAGAATCGTTAGATTAAAAAACCTCTTAAGGTTGAGTCCGATAAGGGGTATCACAAATGTCGACTACTATTCAGAGTCCTGGATATTTTCTTTGTGATTGGTTCTACAGTATAAAGGTTTGCTCTTGCGCTTGTTCTAGTAAAATAATTGCTTCTATGAACCATATGTAGTCATTCCCACTTCCTGGTGCATTGTTGTAAATTAAAAAAAATAAATTACTACACAGTTCTTAAGTGTAAAACAGCCCAACTAAAGACTTCGT
The DNA here is from genome assembly GCA_947397865.1 of Polietes domitor. Taxonomy (NCBI): domain Eukaryota; kingdom Metazoa; phylum Arthropoda; class Insecta; order Diptera; family Muscidae; genus Polietes; species Polietes domitor. The sequence continues at coordinate 108,841 of CANDYM010000504.1, forward strand.
TAGCATCATGTCTAAAGTGTTTCGTGAAGGCAACGTTCTGTTGAGTTTTACAAGATGCCGAGCAGCGGGACTATGCCAACACAGTTACTTTGGCGAAGTAAATACTTAACGAATTTGAAAGAGTTAAATGTTTGCAATGACCCCTATTTCAACACCGACATTTTATCCTTACATATGTTTGCAAGATTTCGCCTTCTACATTCCATCCTTTGGAAACAAATTGCCTTTCAGACCATATTACAGAAGGGAGGAACGCTATTGCTCTGTCTGTTTAACAAATTATTTTCTAAAGAAAACTTTAGCGTTTGTTGCTCTGAATCATTCGACCACGACCAGTAGTAAAAACAACATCGGGAAGAGAAACAACAAGAACTGACTTTGTCAGTTTTATGTTTGTTTAAAGTTTTCAGTGTTTTTATAAAAAAGGGGATAAAACAGAAAACGAAAATAACAGAGGAAATTGCCATTGCGTGTGAGTGTGTCTATAAACGAGCGAATATATATGTTAAAAGGAATAAGTGAGTATGTGTGAGTAAGTGCTGGTAGTTGTTTATGTTTCAATTTCAATTATGTGTATATGTTAAAAAAAACAATGAAAACAATAATTCAAATTCTTTTGTTTTTGTTTTCAGTTATCCAACATTCGTTCATTTCCTTCTCAAATCATTTATCCGTTGCACACTGGTCCCAAATCCATTTTTTATGGCATAAATTCGAAAAATAAACATACAGTCTTGTAATTTTGCACATTTGCTAGACATATTATAAGCAAAAAATAAAAATAAAATTGGGCCGATCGGACCACGCCCACTACTACCTCCCATATAAACTCAATATATAACCAACATAATTATCATCCAGTGTTGGTACAGGGTGACCATATAACCAACATAATTATCATCCTGTATTGGTACAGGGTGACCAAAAACAAAATTTTATGAAAGCTTAAAATAATGAATAGTTGTTTATTGTGACGAAATGTGTTTTTCTAAACATTATTACAAAAGCAAAATATAGTATACAAATAGTATACTTTAAACTGCAATTTAAATAATTATTTCAAGAAATAAAGTATAATGTATACATGTGTACAAAAAGGTGAATGATGTTGTATACCTTTTTAAAGGTACTATCAATACCTTTTAAATAAAATATTGATGGGTCTCGTACACAAAACTAATTCAGAGATATAATCATATATATGTATATGGCTAATCAAAAACTGTGCTAAAATAAAATGAAAATTTTTGGAGTTTGCCGAAAAATGCTGACGAGATATTAATTCCACCATAAACTACAACCTCAGACGAACACTTTCACATTTACACTTTGAGTCAAGTTAAGTCATACATATAACTTTTGGTCCACAACATTTATAGATTATGTTCACAAAATTACAATACCTATGAATACTTACAAGACCACAATAATCATAAAATGTTAAATATAATTTTCCAACTACTAACTCTTGCCGTCAATTTTCATAATATAGTCACTTTATTATTTTCTTTTTAAATCTTGATTTTAATTAATTTGTAAAACTGCTTTATATCAAAATTAATCCCACTTTTTTTGAACCGCAAAGTTTAAGTACCATTCAGGCTTGTGGTGTTGCCACCTAATTTTCTCCAGTATATTTTCTTGATTCCTTGGAGTGTTGCCATAAAGAAAATATATACACATTTACCACTTTCCAATTTTAATTTTTTTGAATTTCTGCCAAAACAATGGATTTGGGACCATAGTGCGTTGTAGGGTTTGCATCTCGGGATTTCCCGCGGGAAAATTCCCGGGAATTCGCATATTTTTCATTTCCCGTATCCCAGGAAATTCGTACTTGAATCCCGCGGGAATTCAGTAGAAACTTTTACATATTTCTTGGCATATTTTTCCATCATTTCCACAACAAAATTAAAAGTATTGTACAATAATTTAGCTCATATCGACTTTAATTACATTTGTCGAATATTGCAGTTTTATTTTTAAGCTGCGTTCGGACATACACCCAAAATCCACTTTTTCGGTTTTGCCTGTCAATATGACAGGCATTGTAAACAATGCTAGAAACGCTACTAACAACATTGTATTAAAAAAGTCAAGATAGCTGCATAAAAAGTTAAAGTTTTTGACACGACAGGACATAGAACAGGCAACTTAAACATTTTATTTAATGATTTACTGACAATTAAGCATAAATCTGTTGACGTTCTCCGTCGTCCCACATTTTCCAATAAATATGAAATATCTGATGATGTCAATAATGCATTGCTTGCATGTGTACATACATTTAATTAATTTTGAAACTTGAAAAGATGTTTCAATTGATCCACATTGCACTTTATTATATGAATTCTGTAACAGGTTTATTGTGTAATAAATATTTATTTTACTTGAATAAAATGTGAAATTTAGCTCATGGTAAACAATATGTTGACGATTTCCCGTGCTGTCCCGGGATCGCGGGAAATTGAAAAAATAATTCCCATTTCCCGGGAAATAAAAAGTACGGGAAAATGCAAACCCTAATCCGTTGCAACACAAGGGGACAGAAACATATCGGAAATAGTTTACAATTGTTATCATTTAGGATAACATTTTACTGCGTATATCTAGGAAACCGTTAAACGTAAAATACTTTAGTACCGAGGTTTTGAATGGTATGATTTATAAATGGTCAATGCTGGGTTGAAGGAGTTGTCCATAGATAGAAATGTGTCTTTAATGACATGTGACTTTATCTGACATCAAATACAAAGCACAAACAAACAACTTTTTTGTTAACTGTCTGTTAGATTATTTTAAAGTACTAACAATAATTAAATTATTCAGAATTCAATGTAAAATTTTATATAATAGCCCAGCAAAAAGAGAGCATCCAAAGAAGTGAAAAAGATGAACATCTTGTGATTCGGAAGTATTTAAAATTAGGATATTCACCCATGAATTTAACACGGAGTTGTCATAGGAGGGATGTCCTTCATTTTGGAAGACTTAAAAGTTATTTTAAAGTGTTGCAAAGGAACCACTTTTTCTCTGTTGTGAGTGCTGAATAACTAAAGCAAACAATTTTGTTCAATAAAATTTAAATAAGAAATTGAACAAAATATTTATTTAGTATGAATTAATATATAACGCAAATAAATATTAAATTAAATTAGCATTAAATAAATTAACACTAATTAACACTTCTGCAGTGTTCCAATTTATACAAACATATGGTGTTATAAGTCAATTTGACCCAATCATACTAAATCTGTGATATATTAAATAATATGTTCACAAAATATATATTATAGCTCAGTTTTATTTATTAGACAGGAAATAAACATTATGTAAGGAATGAATGAAGTAAAGCTGTTTAATCTTTCATTGGCAAACATTACACTGATTACTTGTGGTGCTCTGTTCTTTATCAAATTTCATAAATTGGGTAACTTTGACCCAAAACACTGTAGAAGGGTTAATTTTACTGATATTATGCAGTATTAATAATTAATAAAAAATGAAATTTTTTAATTAATAAAGCAATAAATTTGTACTTTTTAAGCAAATATTTTTAAATTGTTAAAATTATACAAAATTGAACCTTACTTATTTATAAAAGTAAACAAACACAAATTTTTTTCCCGAGCCACGATTCGAAACCAAGAACTTCTAGGCGCAAAGCGGACACGTTACCTCTCTGACCCCATACTAAAAATGCGTTCCATTCGCTTATGAAAATGCTATTCGTAAAATGTTACAGGATATTAACATATTATCAAAATTTTCGGAAGTTGTTTAAAAGAGCTTCCTCAAAAGCAGGAACAATTCTCATTTGGATTTTGAGATGCGATAAATGTGCTTCCTACGGAAATACTTCCATTTTTTGGCTAGGATTAAGATTAAGATTAGGATTAAGAAAAAATAAATAAATTGTGTTTTTGTTTTTTATTTAAAATAAGTTTTAATGCACTTAAGCATCAAAAGGCACATTGGAAAGTCTTTTTCCAATTTTAGTTGCATATTTATTTGATAGAGAAAACATTCTTTTACTCTTAACAGATAATGCATACAAACATTGAAAGATTTCGGTTCTTTTGGTATATCTTTCAAAAAAAAATTACCCTTCTTTATTGAGATTGTTGTAACTGTAGTTGTTGATCTAGAATGTACGAAAACCTAGCAACATTTAAAACGCCCCCTGTAAAATTATATGATACCAGAGAGGAAATGAGTCTATGATACGTGGGGCTATGGCTAAAAATGGAACATTTTGACAAAGCATGATCATTTTGACAAATGTAAGAATAATTTATTGCAGTGATACAATGAAATCATTTGCATTGATATTTTAAGATATGTATGCGAACATGACTCTAACAAACGGAAGAACCAATAAACGTCAAGTTTTTTTTTCTGTATTTCATTTCATAATGATAATCCAAGAATGATTGTCGAAAAGTGAAAAAAAAGCACAAAGAGTGACTGTTTGGTGCGGTTTATGAGCTGGCGGCATCATCGGGTCGTATTTTTTTCAAACGCTATCGTGAGATGATAACGAACTTTTTATAGCCCGAATTGGAAGATATGGATGTGGACGATATGTGGTTTCAACAGGACGGTGCCACTTGCCACACAGCGACAAATTCAATGGCCGTGTTATCTCACGTGGTGGTGATGTCAAATGGCCGCCAAGATCATGTGATTTGACACCGTTGGACTTCTTTCTTTGGAGTTATTTGAAAGATAAGGTGTACGTCGATAAGTCATCAGCAATTCAAGAGCTAAAGGATGAGGTAATTCGATTAACGGCATAGAACCTCAATTATGCCTCAGCGTCATCGAAAATTTGGACCATCGGACGGAGGTGTGCCGCCGAGGCCGCGGCGGCCATTTGGCCGATATTTTGTTCCATACATAATTGAACCATGCCAATATTATTAAAAAAATGACAACAATTTCCTATATAATGTGTGTTTTATTCAAAATCAACATCGGTTCTTAAAATTTAAGCACCCTTTACATAATAACGTATTCTAGTAAAATCCAAATTAAATAATATGCCTATAAATCACCAAATAACCATCTACTAATATAATACATTTAGGTAATTTATATTAAATGTATGTATTTATGCACGAACATTGTTGCACATAAAACATTAATTTTAATGTGTCCTAATTATCGTAATTATCTTACTATTTTATGAAACAATAAAAAATAGTTTATTGAAACAAAAATTAATGGCGAACTTTAATGCCGAAAATTTAAAAACACCTATTTGTAATTATTTTTCAAATTGAAATAAAAGCACATTGTAATTGCTCTATTATGAAATACTACAGTAGGATTTGTGGATATAGGATTTGTTATTTTTTGCTAATATTTTGATGATTTACTGGCTCATTTTTACTTTATTATACGCAGAAACGCAGAATTTGTAAGATAATTCTGCAAATTTAAGATGAGAAATTAATATTGATATCGAGAAATTGAGGAATGCTATTTGATATTAGGAAAATTCAATGGAACTAATATAAAGTATTTGAAAGTGAAAAACGTATAACCTAAGTGATTGGAAATTTCCCATCTAGGTTGTCTTCTTATAACTCTAGTAATCGAATTAGACCTTTAGAACTTTGGAAGCATTTTAAATCTAATTTTTTGTTCCTGCCTTAGAATAACTTAGGTCGTATTATAGGACGTTTAGATTGATTTTTTTAGATTTTTTTTTTCAGATTTATATATAGGTTTCATACAAATGTCGCCGATCTAGAAAACAAATATTTTAATAGATTTAGATCAGAACCAGTTGTATTTCAGTTAGAAACATACATTGTGGAAGACGGTATCCGGTCCATGATATTTGTGTTGAAGCCTTTCTTTGCTAGTATTATAAAGTAGCTATTTTTGAGAAAACTAAACTTCACTCAAATTAATCCTACGATAGTGGCATCTTCCACCCGATGCGACATTTTGGAATTAACACCAATTTTGAAAACAGCCGATAATTAGGACACCGTATTGTACGGTGTCACGGTATCTCAATTTGGAAGAGAATGAGCATTTAATATATTTTGTATAATAAACAGTGGGTACAAATTTGCTAATCATACTTCGATTTATTATAAATCGAAATCACGCAGTACATGTTTATCATATCTATCTTAAATTTATGTTATTATTATTCCTATCCATAGTTTGAATGTGTACATGAGTCATCATTAATTAATTTGTGATTGAAAAATAAATTACCAACCTAGTAATAGAGTAATAACATATAAGAAGGCTGTCAAACCAATTATCTTGTGAGTTTTCATACGTTCAATGGCTTAATAAAAACAACAAATCCATCATTAAGCTGTTCGCTACAACTTAGCTGGAACACTGTTGAGACATGTCTGTCAATTCCATTAAACATTTTGAAAATATTAATTAATAATTTATACTTTTTGATTTCGTTTGAAAATTCAAACTTGTTTTCAAAATGCTTCTTATTCAACAAACTCATAATTAATATCAATCATACGCTCTGGATAACCAAAAAAATAAATATATAAAGAGTGATTTTTTTGAGGTTAGGATTTTCATGCATTAGTATTTGACAGATCACGTGGGATTTCAGACATGGTGTCAAAGAGAAAGATGCTCAGTATGCTTTGACATTTCATCATGAATCGTCTTACAAACGAACAACGCTTGCAAATTATTGAATTTTATTATCAAAATGCGTGCTCTGTTAAGAAAGTTCATTGCGCGCTTCCATTTTATGGTCAGTTTAATCGACCCACTGAAGCGGCTATTCGGGCTATTGTGACTAAATTTCGCACCAAATTTACATTGTTGGACATTAAACCACCAACACGCTTACGTAGAGTGCGAACTGAAGAAAATATCGCAGCTGTATCGGCCAGTGTTAATGATGACCACCAATTTTCGATTCGTCGCCGTTCGCACCAATTGGGTCTCTGTTACTCAAAAACGTGGAAATGCCAAAATTGGACTAAGCGGATGGACCACCTAAGACGCAGCCGCGGTCAACATTTAAATGAAATTATCTTCAAAAAGTAAATGTCATGGACCGATGAGATTTTGCAAATTTTATGCGTTTTTTAAAAAAAAAAAGTTATCAAGCTCTTAAAAAATCACCCTTTATTTTATTATGTGCAGACCTTGCTTTATTAGGTTTTCGATTAATGTAGTAAATATTGGACAACGTTGCTAAAGATAAGGATCGATATATCCTTCGAACAATAGTATGCTAATTGTGAAAATTGAGCTCTGAAGGAGATGCGTTCAAAATTTATTTGATATAACTAAGTTATTTATAAAAGTTAGAACATTGTCGAGCATATATTTCGGTTGGATTGGCCGTATAATCGAAAGACGCAAAGAACTTAAAAACATGCTAGGTCGACTTAGCATATTATTGTTCGAGAAGGTTTTTTAATGACAATAAACGTCGCTAGCAATGATGGTATATCGCCGCTGAATAGGGTCCGATTTGGCCAGACTTATAATAGGCTTGCATTCATTATTCTTGCCGTTCCGAAAAAATATCTCTCTCTTTGCCCACTAACTTGTTCTTACATCCAAATATTGGCTCAATCACACTACTTCAACTGTCTACGTATAAATTATCCATCAATAGTTTTTAAAAGTCGGCATCTTGTTATCCGGGGTTATGCACCCTGAACACAATTGATGTCACCATTATAAAACCATTTGTATATGTATCTCGTTATGTTTGAAATAATGCATTTTCCATACACTTCTTCTCATATTTGCATAAGCATTTTATTCATATTCCATGCATATTTTCCTACCACTTCAACATACATCGTAGAAAACGTTCTACAATTGTTCGTTCTATGATATTCAAATGTAAAGAAATATAATTCATATACTTTACTTTCTTTCTTTTTGTGTTTTTATCTATCTATTTACATTTGTGTTTATTGATATTTGTTTTCAGTTAGGTTTTTGATGCTTTCTCCCGTTTTTCTATTGTTCATTCGTAATTCTCTTTGTACGACCTTTGGCATTTTGTTGAACCAATGCACAGTGGTTCCATATCGATTTTTTAATTAATTCTGTAACTTTTGAACGGAACGGAAGAAATATTGTCACATGCTTAGAGCAGAGTGTTTTACAGTTCATAGTTGGTATGGGAGATCATCCAACTGGAGTCTGCCAAAAGCACAATTATGTACAGCGATAGTGCTTCTGAATACCTACAGTTTGTTGTTAGATTTCGTATAAAAGTCGGAATAAACTAGTTGAAAGTTGTGTTACTTCAATGAGACGTTATTCACATCTAAATACAAAACTTCCGAAAACGTCACATTTTATCGTTATTTTTTCAAAATGATAATAAATCGTAAAGAACTCATAATTTATATGACTTGAATAATTTTGGTCAACGGTAGGTCCTCTCCAAAATTGACAATTTTGAATACAAAACAATTTTATTTGCAAAAATTCTCAAATCAAATTTCTGAACGCACTGACTAGAAAATTTTATAAACTCATATATTAACTTCTTACTCATTAAGTATTGCCAAATTCCTGAGCTAAATAAATTAATGTCGGTCATTTTAGTAAAAAATCGCAAATTTTGGTATTTGGTCATTGCCAAAATGACCTCATAATTGGACATGGACAAGTTGACCAAACCCAAAATTTTGCAAATCATCTGGGAAAGGCCTCTAATCTAAGCATGAGGAATTTCATTTCATTCAGTAACAGAATTCATTAAAAAAGGATTAGAAACACTGTGCACAATACAACATCGACAGAGGTTATTGCATAAATGTATTTCAAGTGCCGGATAAGTAAAAATCCTTTATTTTAAGGATTAATGTGTCCTAGTTCTTGATTTGTCTCTTTGCATTATTTAAAACGATTAATGTCAAACGCCTTCGTCATAGTGTAGTGATATTTCTACTTTGCAAAAGCCATCATTTCTCGGCTGGTTTTATAGGGAAACAATTGATCTAACAGTAACAACACTAAAACCACATTTAAAAAATATTAAAATCTAAAATGTTCGTGTACATTTTATTAATAGCCAGTGAATATTTTATGTTTATAGTGAATTAAATATTTTCCTGTAAATATTTTCATTTGATTGCACTTTAATTACTCATTAACATTGTGGGCATTTGAAAACTTACGGAAAGTGTATCAACAAACTTTTAATTGGACATTCTATTTATTATAGATTTTGTTTGGTTTTTATTATCATTATAGTGATTTGTTATTATAAAACAGAAACAGGTAGAACTGTGGTTATTATCCTGAGATATGGTTTAAAAAATACAGACTGTACAGCTGTGACATCAATTGGGGTAAACATTTATATGTACGTAGATGTATTTTAATGAAATTGATGCTGTTGGTTTTGCTTCCATGAATTTCTTCTAAATATGGACGCTCACATTTCATATTTATTATGAAGCAGTTCATAGTGATACGTGAGTAGATTTGCAAATAATCAAAATCGGGTAACTCTTTCCAAATATATGAGGCTATCTTTGGTGTTGTATATGATATTCTGTGTTGTAACTGGAAGACCTTGAAAATCGTAACTCCTACTCTTTACAACCGCGATACACTCACAATAACTGGTTAAGCAGTTACAGAGACAAGTATTGCCATTTTGTACATAATCTCGGGAGCGTATGATTGATATTAATTACGTGCATAATTCGTTTGAATACAGTACAATTCAAATTTTCCAACAGTCATGAACTAATTTTTTTAACCAAACCAAGTCAGGTAAGCTGAAAAAGTGGCATTATTCGCATACGTTTAGATATGTCATTAGCATACCTGTGTCTAGTATTTTAATACCTTTAGTAAATGCACATATGAACGTGTTTCAAACGAAGTTGTGTTATTAAGCCAGGTAAACTGAAAAATTACAAATTTCTCATTTCTTTCTCACGAACAGAGAAAGTTTAAATATAAGCAATTGCAACCGCGACTTTTGGATTTTTCAACAATTGCAGATATTTTCGCGACTGGCTGCATATATTTTACAAGCTACATTGGTTCTTAATACACAAAAAAATCAGTCGGATCCGTTGGCTTGATTGCGAGAAAATCTCAAAACAAACCATTAAAAACGGCGTTAAGTTCGCCCGGGCCGAACTTTATATACCCTCCACCATGGATTGCATTCTACAGAGGTTGTCGGTTTTCGTAGAAGTGCAGTAATATTACAGGAAAATATATATATTTTTTAATATAGCCAAACCAAAACAAATACAAATATTAAAAAATAATTTTATAAATAAATATATGATTCCAGCTGCGCCCATTTGGTTGGTACCATTTTTACCCCCTTGACGTTTCAACGCAATTAGAATTTCACCATTCTAGCTGTAGTCGTTTAGTTGGTGCTATTCTGTACCATTGTATCCCTTGAAAGTACGAATTTTGAAAAATCCGTTTATTTTCCGTGTCTACGCAGTCAGCGGAATGTATACTCCGAATTGCATGACTCTAGCTGCTGTCATTTGGATGGTACTATTTGTATCCCCTTTTTTCATTTTAACCCCAAAAAGTACGAATTTTGAAAAATACGTGTATTTTACTAGTCTATGCAATCAGAGGAATGTATACACCGAATTTGATTATTCTAGGTACAGCCGTTTGGTTAGTACCATTTTTATCCCTCTATTCCCATTTTACCATTAAAAGTACGAATTTGGAAAAAATACTTTTATATTATGTATCCTCAATTAGAGGAATGTACACACCGAATTTCCTGTTTCTAGCTGTTGTCGTTTAATAAGTACCATTTTTAACCGTTTTTTGCCCCATTTCACCCCCTACAAATAAGAATCACTTTATGGTGCACGTTCTTGCTATAAGGGGAATGCGCATACCTAATATCAAGCAAATATGAACAGGTATATTCAAAAAACATGCTTAAATACGCTAAAATATTAGGGATTATTATGGGTATTTTTAGTCCTTGTGAGGGAAATTTTTTTCCCTTTGGGCCGATTTCGCCCCGTTTCAATCCCAACCGATCTACGACTATAAGACGCATTTATGGAAAATTTGAACGTACTAGCTCCTTTCGTTTAGATGCTAGCGTGCTTTCAACAGACGGACGGACATGGATAGATCGTCTTAGAATTTTATGACGATCTAGAATATATATACTTTATAGAGTCTCAGGTCTATATTTCAAGGTGTTACAAACGGAATGACAATGTTAGTATACCCCCATCCTGGAGGTGGAGGGTATAAAAATGATATTTTCCTGTAATATTGCTGCACTTCTACGAAAATCGACAGGGTCTGTGGAATGCGATCCATGGTGGAGGTTATATAATGTTCGGCCCGGCCGAACTTAACGCCATTTGTAAGTTATATATAATATAAGTTTTAAACCTTGAAATATTGGTAAATTTTCAAAACGAAATCTGTAAAAGGTTAGATCTATTAGAAGAATATGTACGATATTTGTATACAAACCAGTTAAAATACGATCGACATATTTGAAATTTCATAAGAAAACAAACTTGGATCTTTGGAAAACATTTGAATAGTAAATGTGATCTATTCATAGGAAAATGTAATTTTTATACCCTACACCACTTCGTGGTCTAGGGTATTATAAGTTAGTTTTCCGCCAAATGTTTGTAACACCAAGAAATAATTGAGGTAGACCCACCTTTAAGTATACGGATCGGCTTAGAATCGCCAGCTGAGTCGATTTAACGATGTCTGTCTGTCCGTCCGTCCGTCCGTCTGCTGACCATCTAAGCTTGTTCGCACTCTACAGGTCGCAATTGTTGTCCGATTTTCATGAAACTTGGCAGAAGTTATTTTTTCTGGCCTAGGACCATCGGTATTGAATTTGGAGGAAATCGGTTCAGATTTAGATATAGCCCCCATACAAATGTCGCTCCCGATTTGACTTTTTCCGCCCTATAAAGCACACCCCGATTTTCTTTAAATTTGGCACAACATCTTATAATCTAACTAGAAACACCTATGCAAAAATTGGGTGAGATCGGTTCAGATTTAGATATAGCCCCCATACAAATGTCGCTCCCGATATTTTCCGCTCTAGAAACGACATATTGTACCCGATTTTCTTTAAATTTGGCAGAACATTTTATAATTCAACTAGAAACACGTATGCAAAAATTGGGTAAGATCGGTTCAGATTTAGATATAGCCCCCATACAAATGTCGCTCCCGATTTGACATTTTCCGCTCTAGAAACGACATATTGTCCCCGATTTTCTTTAAATTTTGCAGAACATCTTATAATCCAACTAGAAATACGTGTGCAAAAATTGGGTAAGATCGGTTCAGATTTAGATATAGCCCCCATACAAATGTCGCTCCCGATTTCACTTTTTCCGCTTTAGAAACGACATATTGTAACCGATTTTCTTTAAATTTTGCAGAACATCTTATAATCCAACTAGAAACACGTATGCAAAAATTGGGTAAGATTGGTTCAGATTTAGATATAGCCCCCATACAAATGTCGCTCCCGATTTGACATTTTCCGCTCTAGAAACGACATATTGTACCTGATTTTCTTTACATTTTGCAAAACATCTTATAATCCAACTAGAAGCACGTATGCAAAAATTGGGTAAGATCGGTTCAGATTTAGATATAGCCCCCATACAAATGTCGCTCCCGATTTGACATTTTCCGCTCTAGTTTTTCTTTAAAATTGGCACAACATCTTATAATCGAACTAGAAACATCTATGGTGAAAGTGGGTAAGATAGGTTCAGATTTAGATAGAGCCCTCATACAAATGTTGCTCCCGATTTGACTTTTTCGGCCCTATAAAGCACATATAGTACCCGATTTTCTTTAAATTTGGCACAACATTTTATAATCGAACTAGAAACACCTATGCTGAAAGTGGGTAAGATCGGTTCAGATTTAGATATAGCCCCCATACAAATGTCGATCCCGATTTCACTTTTTCCGCTTTAGAAACCACATATTGCACCCGATTTTCTTTAAAATTGGCACAACATTTTATAATCGAACTAGAAACACCTACGCTGAAAGTGGGTAAGATCGGTTCAGATATAGATATAGCGCCCATACAAATGTCGCTCCCGATTTCACTTTTTCCGCTTTAGAAACCACATATTGCACCCGATTTTCTTTAAAATTGGCACAAAATTTTATAATAGAACTAGAAACACCTATGCTGAAAGTGGTTAAGATCGGTTCAGATTTAGATATAGCCCCCATACAAATGTCGCTCCCGATTTCACTTTTTCCGCATTAGAAACCACATATTGTACCCGATTATCTTTAAAATTGACACAACATTTTATAATATAACTAGAAACACCTATGCTGAAAGTGGATAAGATCGGTTCAGATTTAGATATAGCCCCCATACAAATGTCGCTATCGATTTCACTTTTTCCGCTTTAGAAACCACATATTGCACCCGATTTTCTTTAAAATTGGCACAAAATTTTATAATAGAACTAGAAACACCTATGCTGAAAGTGGTTAAGATCGGTTCAGATTTAGATATAGCCCCCATACAAATGTCGCTATCGATTTCACTTTTTCCGCTTTAGAAACCACATATTGCACCCGATTTTCTTTAAAATTGGCACAAAATTTTATAATAGAACTAGAAACACCTATGCTGAAAGTGGTTAAGATCGGTTCAGATTTAGATATAGCCCCCATACAAATGTCGCTATCGATTTCACTTTTTCGCTTTAGAAACCACTATAGCGAAATAATTAATTAAACACTTGTCACTTGCAGCTTAGGTGAGCGAATGCCCATTTATTTGACATAAAGTCTTTAAACAATGAAGTGAGGCTAGTGGCAACACATGCGGTGTTATATTACACTGTGCGACCAATGTGAATTTTAACAATTCTCACAGAGTCAGCATAATAATCTATTGCGCGTGTTAATATTTGGTGCAATATAATATGCTACGCATGTTGCTGCTTGGAGCATGCATTGACTCACTATGGTCGACAAGTATTGCCACTACACCTCCCTTTTTACATAGAATGAATTTAATTCTATTAAATTTATTCTAATATATATAATATAATAATGATTTAATAATATACTTATTTATTAGTTACTTATTTAATACAAATATACATACATTTTTTTAAATTAAATTAATTAATTCAATTAAAAATATTTAGATTAAAATAACATTCATGCATGATGTTTATTTTCTAGATCTTAAATATCTTTAGTCTATCTCTATGTACTAACTGTCTTTTCTTATTATTACTTTCTATAACTATATTACCATTTATTCCTATTTCTATAACCCTAAATGGTCCTAAATATTTATTATCTAATTTGTGACCTGATTCGTTCCTTAGAAGAACCTGATCACCCTTTTGAAGAAATATTTCTCTTTTTGTCTATCATAATTTTCTTTCCGTTTTAATTTCGCTCGCTCTAGCATAGGTATTGCTCTATTATATGCGGTTTCCAACCTATAACGTACTTCCTGCGAGTAGTCATCAACGTTATAGAGAGGTTCAACTCTCTCTAATTGGTTGAAGAATTTTAATCCATTAGGGATTCTTCCAAATATAAGTTCGTATGGACAATATCCGTGTGTAACCGATGGAGTGGTGTTAAAACAGTATGTAAAATACTTTAACCATACATCCCAATCATCCTTATCTATGGAAACATATGATCGCAAATACTCATTAAACGTGCGGTGGCTACGTTCTATAGTTCCCATAGTCTGATGGTGGTAGGCGGTTGAGGCAATATTATCCCCCTTAAGATATTTACATAAATCTTCAACCAACATATTCTTATACTCTGTGCCCATGTCTGTTATTAATTTTCCCATCGGTCCATACGTCAATATATGTGATTCAAATATGGCCTTAGCGACAGTTCTCGAGCTTTTGTCCGGAACAGGCAGGGCTACTAAGTATTTTGTGAGGTCACATATTAGTGTAACCGCGTATTCATTGCCGTTCACAGATCTTGTGAATGGTCATATTGTGTCTACCAAGACGATATCAAAAGGTGAACGTGGTGTAGGTGTCAGGGTCATTGGTGTCCTAACGTGTTGCGTTATTTTGGATTGTTGACATTTCCTACATGTTTTAATATATTTCGTAATGTCACGAATCATTCCTTTCCAGTAATAATATCGTCTAATTTTTGCACATGTCCGCGTTATGCCAGTATGACCTCCTTCTGCGGGGTTGTCATGGTACCTCAATAAAATAGATGTAATCTCCTTCTCATTAGTTTCGTTTATTAATTGTAACGAAACAACTTCAAATATTTGTTCGTTGAGTGACATTTGGACTTTTGCGAGTTTAAGTACGCCGGCCTCTTTGTTAAGCCTGTGGAAAAATTGATTTAGGTCAAAAGTTCCATTAACGTACAAATCGTCAACATTAATATGTCCTAAAATTGTTTTTCCATGTTTGAGGAAACATTTAGTGGTTGACAATTTTAATTTGACAAATTTTCTGGCATCATTATAATTGATGACCTGATAAACGTTGGGCTTTCTTAATAATTTCTCATCATCTGATTCTGTAACGTTTTTAGAGTAATCTTGTCTGTTCTTCCTAGTTTCAGATCTGGTTGTTACCCTATAAACATTTCCCGTCTGTAAATTTTGCTCCTTAAGATCATTTATAGTGATCCGAGAAAGAGCGTCAGCTACTATATTTTGTTTCCCCTTGAGATATTCTACGATAAAGTCATACTCCTCTAAATCCAATCTCATTCGGGTCAATTTTGAACTTGGTCTGTGGTCTGTTTTTACAAGAAAATGTGTGCCATATATGTACGGCCTAAAATGTTGTATTGCCCAGTGAATTGCTGTGAGTTCCTGCTCTGTAGTAGACTTATTGCTTTCTCCTTTTGTAAAAGTTTTAGATGCAAACACTACGGGGAGCTGTTTACCATTATACTCCTGACTGAGAACAGCACCGCAAGCATGCTTGCTTGCATCAGTGGTAATACAAAACTCCTTCTCAAAATCGGGATATTGTAGAAGTGTTGGCTTCATTAACTGTCTCTTGAGATACACGAAAGCTTGATTACATTCTTCGGTCCATTTAAATTCTACATCCCTTCTGCTTAAACGGCTTATGTGTCTGGAGTAGTAAGAGAAATTTTTAACAAATCTTCTATAATAATTACAGAAAGCAACGAATCTTCGAGCACTATCAGCGTCTGTAGGTACAGGGTAGCTCCTGATAACCTCATACTTCGTGTCGTCAGGTAAGATACCATTATCCGTGCACTTATGCCCAAGAAAAGTGACCTCTCGCCTAAAAAATAAACACTTGTCAGGATGTAATTTTAGGTTATACTTTCGACACAGATCAAATACCTCTATTAAATTCCTGAACATATGTCTCTCAGTGCAACCTATCACAATTAAATCATCCATGTAAACAAATGCTTGAGTTGGTCCCAAGCCGGAAAATGCAAGTGTCATCATACGCTGAAAAGAGTTCGGAGCGATTTTGAGTCCGTATGGCAATCGCGTGAAGCGATACGAGCCACTATCTGTAGAAAAAGAAGTCACGTTTCGTGATTTTTCATCAAGTTCGATTTGATGAAAACCTGACATTAAATCGAGGCACGAGAAGTACTTCGCTCTACCTAATTGATCTAAAATGTCCTCAATTCTCGGAAGAGGGAATTTATCTTCAACCATTTTCCTATTTATTTGACGGTAGTCTGTCTACTACAAGTCTCCATCGTCTCTGAGCAGAATTTGGCAACGACTTTTTCGGCACTAATAGTAATGGGCTATTGTACTCTGAAATGGATGGTTCTACCAGACCATCAGAGATTAATTTGTCAACATGTTCATTTATAATGGCTTTATGTGAGTGTGGAATTCTGTAATTTTTTATATAAACTGGGTCTTTATCTTTGAGTCGAATTTCTTGTCTATAAAAATTATTTGATGAAATCGGTTCGGTTTCTAACCCGAAAACATCGCTGTAGTCAGAGCATAATTCGTAGAGTTGCTCGCTAAATTGTTGAGGAAAATTTTTCTTCAATCTTGACAAAACTTGTTCTGTTCTATCATTTTGAGAATTTTGCGAGTTGTAGATGCTGTAATTTGACAAACTTTCTGTGACGATATTCTTACAGTTCAGTATTCTATTTTCAGAGGTGGTACTTAAAATACGAATGTATGCATCTTTGCTTTTTACCATAGTACAAGCTATTATTATACCAGGCTCAGGTTCCTGATTAATGACTAGAACTTCTTCCTCATTGGAATCGATGAGTACTCTTCTGATTACCTCCGAACGAGCGGGTAGTAGTACATTATCATTTGAATCTGAATAAGCAATTTGCATAGAAATACGGGAATTACAACTTCCGGGTCTTATTATGAACCAATCTCTATTTCCACTGAGATCTATAACACAGTTGTATCTTTTCATAAAGTCCATTCCAATTATCCCGTCGCAGGGTATTGGAAAATTATCCCGCACTATGGAAATTATGTGGAATTTATGTGGGATTATGAAATGATCAACTCTAAGATCTATCAGTACAGTACCTAAGGACTTTATGGTTCCTTGACCTATGCCACGTATTGTGGTGGAATTGGAAGTATCTACACGACAGTATTCATTATTAAATTGCTTTAATATTGATATGTCTGCACCCGTGTCTACTAAAAATGTGAGAATGCTATTGGTGGTGTTATCAAATGCCCTCACAAAAATACTCTGACTTAAATTAATATTATATAATTTCGACTCAATTATTGTTCCCTCAAGGGGTGTTGCGGGTTTTCCGAATCATGGTCGTCATGTGTGGCAACACGAACATTTTGTTCTCTGTTATCTCGACTATTTGCATTCCTAAAATTTCCACGTCCTCTATAATTCCGGTAGCCATTGCTATTCCAGTTCCCTCGACCTCTATCATTCCCACGACCATGGCTATTATTATGGCCTCGACCACGACCACGTGCACGACTATTTCCTGATCCGTTCTAAACTGAATTGTAGTAAACTACTCCTCCGTTGGATGATCCCATTTCCGTACAGGAATTTACAAATTTCGAAACTGCTTCATTCATCGAACTGAAGTTTCCTGAAGCCATTATAAGTCGAACTTTATCGTTGGATGCGTTCTTGGTCATGGCCTTTACTGCGGTTTGGGTCGAGTATTTCTCTGCCAAAGCATTTGACAAACCATCGACTATGTAAGCGTTAGATTGCGCTTTTGCCAACTGTTCAACCTCATTGACAAATGCATTTGCAGACTTATTGTTTTGTTTAACGTTCATCAATTTCGCGGTAAGGACTTCGGTAGATTCTCCCTTTACAGAAGCCTTCAATTTTCTCGAAATTTCAGAAACTGTGGCTTCATTCGAAATTAGATTTCTGGTGTTACCTTTCAATTTCGTCCTTATTACTTTAACGGCAATCGCCTCATGAGACTCTTTTATTGAATCTAGTAAATCCAGAGTATCTATAAATGCTTGTAAATTTTCAGGTTTGCCATCAAATTCAGGGAGGATCTTTGTGGCTAACCCCAGAAATTCAGTCACAGATTGAGACATTTTCACTTCCCTGGTAATGTCAATTGAACGTGGTAATTCTTTGGTATCCGTACCAGAAGTTGGGGATTCTACAGTCTTAGTTTGTAAACATGAGCCTAATATTGTCTCTATAATCTCAGTGCTATATGTTATTTCCTCGTGTAGGGTCAAAGGCAAAGTTATATTCAAATTTCTCTTCGATAGTACGTTGACCAATTTCGCACGTATATCCGAAAAAAAGTTGTCGGCCGCAGCCTTATGAGCAACAGTAAGTTTTAAATAATTAACGTTGAGTATTACTCGAATACGTTCAAGGCTACTAAAAAGGATTCTAAAATGTTTCTCTGCTGTTTCCGACTTTATATGCCTTTCGATATTTAAACATTTATATGATTTTTCGAAACTTTCTTTTATGGCCCTTACTTTAAATACTATATCCTGCCAATCCATTTAATTCATTTCATGTTTCCTTTTTAAAAAATATATGTATTTAGTAATTTCCCATTTATATTTGTAGACATATTATGAATTAAATCTCAGCCAATGTGGCTGAGGACTTATATCTTTTCTTTAAATTGTTTCTGTAAATATTATGCATTTTCCATGCCGTATTTAATATTAATATCCCTGTTATTATTCCTAACATAATTCTAATTTGTCCTAAATCATTAGAATCATTGGGAGAGGTTATAATTTCATTAATAACCTCGCCCGTATTCTCAACACTTTTTGATTCCTGACTTCCCATTCCTAACAATACTTTCAAATTTATTTCTTAATATATATTAATATATATATATATTAAAATTAATGTTATTAATTTGGGTCAGAATGGCAAACAAAAAATGGGATATATGTCATAACATAATATATCTGTCCCCTCTTGGATGACAGATTTAAAATGTCATGGCATATACTGGTCGTGTTCTTTTTACGACCAAACATGAACACCCTTATTATGTATGTTAGTATATGTTTCTTTCACGATAATTATTCCCGTTCAAGATATGCTAATTTAAATAAATTAAATTTAATAAATTCTACCACATTATTGAATTATCAGAAAATAGAACTATATTAAAAGAAAAATTATCTTGTATTTAAATACATAATTTTTTGTAGTATCTAAGTGTATATATGCATATCGTTTTTAGTCTGTAAGGATATTTGTATCTATAGACTTAATAATAATAATAATAATAATAATAATAAAATACATTGTATTGGCAGAGGGCTTCTTTTTTTTACCTGCTACAAAAGCAAAGAATGTCCTTTAGCAATGGTGTGGATTGTGTTGACTGCTATATGCACTACTGTTATCCGGTCATCACCTTCTTGTATTGGAAACAATCGTACTGGTCGGGCTTTGCGCTGCTTCATCTTATTCTGTTGATTGGTGTGTTCTGCTCTACGGCGGCGTATAAAAACTATTTCAATATGAGTGGTGGTGGTGTTAATGTTGTGGTTGCTGTCATCTTTTAGTTGTTTGTTTTGGTCTCGTTTCTGATTTTGATGATGTCAAGTTAACTGGTATTTTACTTTGAGTTTATGAGCCTTAAATTTGGCTGATGTTTTTTTTTATTTTTCTTATTTAAAATTGCTTCAGCACTGATTTATGATAATTGTTTTCAACTACATTGATGTTGTTTGTTGTTTTTTTTTTCACGTGGAAGTAATATTACTAAAGAATATTAAAGTACTAAGTCACGGTCGCCATATAGCGAAATAATTAATTAAACACTTGTAACTTGCAGCTTAGGTGAGCGAATGCCCACTTATTTGACATAAAGTCTTTAAACAATGAAGTGAGGCTAGTGGCAACACATGCGGTGTTATATTACACTGTGCGACCAATGTGAATTTTAACAATTCTCACAGAGTCAGCATAATAATCTATTGCGCGTGTTAATATTTGGTGCAATATAATATGCTACGCATGTTGCTGCTTGGTGCATGGATTGACTCACTATGGTCGACAAGTATTGCCACTACACCACATATTGCACTCGATTTTCTTTAAAATTGGCACAACATTTTATAATCGAACTAGAAACACCTATGCTGAAAGAGGTTAAGATCGGTTCAGATTTAGATATAGCCCCCATACAAATGTCGCTCCCGATTTCACTTTTTCCGCATTAGAAACCACATATTGTACCCGATTATCTTTAAAATTGACATAACATTTTATAATAGAACTAGAAACAACTATGCTGAAAGCGGATAAGATCGGTTCAGATTTAGATATAGCCCCCATACAAATGTCGCTCCCGATTTCACTTTTTCCGCTTTATAAATAACATATTGTACCCGATTTTCTTTAAATTTGGCACAACATTTTATAATCGAACTAGAAATACCTATGCTGAAAGTGGTTAAGATCGGTTCTGATTTAGATATAGCCCCCATACAAATGTCGCTCCCGATTTCACTTTTTCCGCTTTATAAACCACATATTGTACCCGATTATCTTTAAAATTGACACACCATTTTATAATCGAACTAGAAACACCTATGCTGAAAGTGGTTATGATCGGTTCAGATTTAGATATAGCCCCCATACAAATGTCGCTCCCGATTTCACTTTTTCCGCTTTAGAAACCACATATTGTACCCGATTTTCTTTAAATTTGGCACAACATTTTATATTCGAACTAGAAACACCCATGCTGAAAGTTCTAAAGATCGGTTCAGATTTAGATATAGCCCCCATACAAGTGTCGCTCCCGATTTCACTTTTTCCGCTTTAGAAACCACATATTGTACCCGATTATCTTTAAAATTGACACAACATTTTATAATCGAACTAGAAACACCTATGCTGAAAGTGGTTAAGATCGGTTCAGATTTAGATGTCGCTCCCGATTTCACTTTTTCCGCTTTAGAAACCACATATTGTACCCGATTTTCTTTAAATTTGGCGCAACATTTTATATTCGAACTAGAAACACCTATGGTGAAAGTGGTTGAGATCGGTTCAGATTTAGATATAGCCCCCATACAAATGTCGCTCCCGATTTCACTTTTTCCGCTTTAGAAACCACATATTGGAGCCGATTATCTTTAAAATTGACACAACATTTTATATTCGAACTAGAAACACCTATGCTGAAGGTGGGTAAGATCGGTTCAGGTTTAGATATAGCCCTCATACAAATGTTGCTCCCGAATATTTAACCGGTTTTGGCCAAACTTTACATATTATATTTCACCACATGGTGAAATGGGGTCACATCGTTCCAGGTTTCAATATACCCCCATACAAATGTCTTTTCCGATTTAACATTTTTTGTAAAACACATACATTTAGAGGATGCAAAAATCCTTCCCGATTTTACTTTTTTACCGAATCGAATTGTAATGAGATAGAAAGTCCGTCCGTCTTTAGCCTTTCCTTACTTGTTTTGGATATGCCCAATGGGCATTGCCCATATGTCCATACTTTGGTATAATCCAAATGGTGCCCCCATTCTGATCTATTACAGCTCTAGAAACTACATCTTACATCGGATCTTCATCAAGTTTTGCAGAATGAGAATGAGAAATATATAGGCCCATGTTTTGGACCAGGCCCAAAATCTTGTTATAGGCCCACTTTTGACATGTCGGTCCGATTCATCCTATTACTACTGTATAATTTGTATTTGTCTGTCGGATAATTGGATCAATTACCATATTATTAACCATATTCATTAAATTTGACGAAAGATGAATTTATAGTATAATTTATATGAACTACATAAAATTGCTCCCGTGAAATACCTGGGTTTAGTAATCAAAGCGAGGTATATACGCAGGGAGTGGTGTAGGGAATTATATAGTCAGCCCCGCCCGACTTTAGCCTTTCCTTACTTGTTTAAGATGGGTTATTTATTTTGGCATTTCGTCTGTAACACCTTGAAATATTCATCGGAGATTCCATATATATTCTGAGTCGTGGTAAAATTTTAAGCGATATGGCCATATCCGTTTGAAGGAAATGATGTAAGAGGATCAAATTTTCCATAAATGTGTATTATGGTTGCAGATCAGTTGGGATTGAATGACTGAAAATACCCCCTAAATTTAGGTTATTTACGCCTTTTTTGAAAATTTCTGCTTTATATGTTGCGTACATTACTTTTGTAGCGTGAAAGCACTAAAAAATAAATAAAAGTTTTTACGGCTGAAATGGGACTAAAAAGGATACAAATTATAGTAATGATACAATAAGAGGTAGAAACATGAAATTCGATGTGTACATCCCTATAATTGCGTAGACACGTAAAATAGGCGGATTTTTCAAAATTCGTATTTTTAAAGGATATAATTGGAAAAGAGGGATAAAATGGTACCTATTAAACCGCTGAAGTTGAAATAATGAAGTTCGGTGTATACGTTCATCTGAGCATGTACATACGAATCATAACGGATTTTATTCGAAATTTGTACTTTTAGGCGGAAAATGGGGCGAAAGAGGATAAAATGGTACCAACCAGACGGCTGCAAGTAGAAACGTAAAATTGTGTGTGCACATTGCCATCAAAAACCAATCAAGCTGATTTACCTAAAATCATGAAATTCAGTATTTACACGTCCGAGTAAAGAGAGAGGAATTTTCCCAATTCGTACGTTTAGGTTCAAAATGAGAAAATAAAACTGGTACCAAACGGCTGTAGCTAGAATCATGCAATTAGGTATGTACGAAACATAATGGATCTTCAGTATCAATACCTTTCGTATCTAAGTGGTACAGACATTTGGTATGCAGCTGGAATCGAGAATTTGCAGCTGGAGGAAATCCACTCTGAAGGAATGAATGAATAATGAAACATCAGCATTTATTTAAAACAGTGCACATATGCATATCTTACTGTTTGAATTAGAGAAAAGATATTGTAATGTGCATTAAAAATATCACAATTTGGTACACATGGTACCGCACTTCTATGTAAAGTCGTCAGTCTCTAATCTGCCGGTAATACTGTGGAATGCACTCTGTGGTGACCTGGCCGAACTTAACGAACTTGTACTTGTTTTAAATTGAAGCTTGGAACCGTCCAAACCATTACAAGTGTGGTGACATTTAGCTAGACAACTGCCTAATTGCACTTATGTTCAATGAATAGCTGTCATTAATTTATTTCATTGCAACTATAATATATACATTAGACCGACTCATTTTGTGTCGAACGAAGTTGCCCTCTGAAGATGAAGATTGACATGTTTTCTGATTATTCCTAAAATATTTCAGATATAATATTGGTTAACTCAAATTTAGGAGCAAAAAGTTCCATACGTACTGAAGTATCAAATATCCTTTTAGAGATAGTTTTAAAACGGTTTAGCTAACCAGCGGATGTTGATAGAGACGAAATATTTTAGGAAAAATAATAAAAAATGTATCAATCTTCATTGTGTGCAGGGTAACTTTTCAGTTTTTGTTTTCGCGTGTCGCTCTAATATACATGCATATATGGATGCATATAGTAGAAATTTATAAAACAGTGTGGTTTGTTAAATTTATTGCCATTTCAAGCATTCACAAGCCATATAAATGGCATAGAATAGAATTTGTAGAACAAGTAAATAGAAATGTTCAATCGAACAATAAGGATATAAAATAACCAAGGGAAATTAAAATTTGGATTCACGTGTTGAAATATTTAATATCCAAAAGTGTTTTATATATCGTATTGTTGATTTTCACACTGCTGTACGAATTGTTTCTCCATCCATTACATTCGCCCGGCATAGTTCACTCCGACTGGGTGGAATACACTTGGGACCAATGGCGATGTTATCTTTTGCGTGTTACAATACACCAATAAACCTAGAGATATCACCTTCCAAAACCTCACTCCCGTTTATATAAATTATAATGCATTTAACTTTGTTAGAAGTTATGAATTTAAATGTATTTTGTAAGTAGTCCGTTGATTGGATCTGTACTTCAGCACAGTAATAGTTGGACCTGAACTGTAGTTTTTCCCTTTTAAAAATTTCAACTACACAATTGTGTAGTTTTATATTTAAATTTTTTAACTATTTTATTGAATGTGTGTTTGGATGATTGCATCGATCTACTTAAATCAATTTTAAACTATACAATCGATAAAAATATATAAAAGCTTTTGCCGTTTTGTGTAACAGCTTTTAATTAATATCAATCATACGCTCCGTGTAACCACAAAACACATTTGGTTTAACATTATATCAACTATATAACTTTTAAGTTGTGTCTTAAATACAGCAATTATCTGAAAACTCCTTCCTTAGCTTGCCCTATCTAACTGTTTGTACTTATCTACTAAATTTGAATGTCCTTATATTTTCTACTTTTCCTATTCTATTTCATTATGGACTGGTTTATGTTTTTCTCTCTAATTACAGGTAAGATTTCAATTACATTTTAAATGGATTTCTTTGGATTTTGATAGAGATAAGCTAAAATTACAGAAGAAGCTTTCTGGTTTGAACATTGATTATCAAGATTGTGAAACAAAGAAATAATTTATACTAAAGGATAAATCGCCTAGAGGAACAATGTATGAAACGAAATAGTCCTCTATTGAAAGTAAATAATTGTATATCATTGCCAGAATCATTGACAATAAATGTCATGCTCTAAAAATCAGCCCCGTACCATTTGCAAACGTCCACTATTTGTGGATACTATGATCACATACTATGTGATACTATGATTCATGATATCACTTCGAATAATAAATATATTATTATTATATACATGCAGAATGGAGTCTTCATAGATATTCATTTAAGTACTTCGTGATTCTTATTGAATTCTTTTGACCTAATAATGGTTTAAACAGCTGAAATTAATGATTTTTATATATGTAAATAAAATGTAACTAGTGGTTCCTGGGAGCGTATGATTGATATTAGGATAAAATGATTTATAAAAATTTTAAACCAAAAATTTTTGAACTAAACCCTAAATCAGCTTTCTATAAACTTTTCGGTAGTATTTTCAACAATAGGAACAAGAAAGACGTTATTTTAAGAACTTAATAAATATTGACATATCATCGACATTTTTAAACTTGTTGACAAGCCTTTATAAAATATTTTCTTAAAACTTGGTATTGTAAATGGACGATTTGTCACACCTCTTCTGGTATCTACCACATTCATCGGTTTAGGTACTCAGAATCCTTCCAAATAGTACAATAATTTCAAAATGTTCAACATCATTCGTGCCTACTCTCTGCAACATATATATGATAACCTTTCTACTTTGCAGCACAAACAACGAAACTTGGTTTGTTTATAGATCATGCTGCCCTGCCTTTTGAAAAACAAACGGCTACAAAAATACAACTAAAGCGAGTCCTGACCATCCCTTCCCTCGCAACTGGAATTTCGTCCTTTTGTTAAGAGAAATTTGCATTATATGACCGTCGGTTGTAGGAGCTCTTTTCCTGTTTTATTTAACA
>CANDYM010000505.1:0-41558 GCA_947397865.1 Polietes domitor
GCCATGGCATGTAGCTCAAGGTGTCAGAGTGAAGCAAATAAATATTTATTTGTAAGCCGTCAGTATGGAACACGGAACACGAAAAGGGGTACCCACCCGCTCACACACAAAAACGCGCGCGAAATTGCAGTAAATGATGACATATAAACTCTTGTGGCGAAAGACATCTCCGTGCAACGTCCATTCAACACCACCCCCGCCAGCAACCTCAGTCACCAAAGTCATAAAACAAAAACAAAAAATAACAAAATTGTTGTACAACCAATAAAACCAAAGACAAACTCATATCAGTCTATTCAAGAATACGAATAAGAACAGAAAAAACAACAGACAACGAGGACATAAGGATGTGCGCGGGAGAGGGTATTGGTGGTGGTGAGTGAGGGTGTGTGTGTCTGTGTACAGGTGAATCGAGTTAGCTTCGAATATGTTCGGTGGCATCTGTAAGACCCATATACGACTTATGGGCTTTACAGCTTTTGGACATTTTTACGACGTGATTTCTGCACATCATACATCGATACACACATCCACCCATACATTCAGACATAGCATTCGTATGTGGACAAATACAAATATCAACATACTGTACAGAGACGTACAGTGAACGCCAAAAATAAGTACATATTGTGCGTGTGATTGTTGATACAAATACTTTCATTGTTCAATAACACTATGCTACAAAAGATATTTAAATTTGCTTTTATAGATATGTATATATTTTTTATTTTTTTTTCTAAAAATACATATTTTCCTTTAATATTTGTACTATATTACTTTGGTAGTATAAGTCCGATCGTGCCGTAAAAAAGAAGGGCTAAAAATTGGCTAAATATCTCGTTTACTTAGAAGCTGTGATTTAGAAACAGTTCCCAAAAAAAATAAATAAAAAATTTAAAAAAAATAGAAATTAAAAAAAAGATTTTATTAAAAAATCGGTTTTTGTTGGCGCGCAAAAAAACGTGAAATATATAAAACAGCAATACTCATTTTATTCTAGATCATAAAAGCTAGTATTCTAGAACAAAGCAAGAAAAATATCTTCAAAAAGTTATGTATTTTTTCTCCATTTTTATACCCTCCACCTCCAGGATGGGGGTATATTCACTTTGTCATTCCGTTTGTAACACCTTGAAATATTCATCGGAGACCCCATAAAGTATATATATATTCTGGGTCGTGGTAAAATTCTAAGACGATATAGCCATGTCCGTCTGTCCGTCTGTCTGTCTGTTGAAAGCACGATAGCGGCCGAACTAAATGAGCTAGGAGGTTCAAATTTTTCCTAAATGTGTCGTATGGTTGTAGATCGGTTGGGATTGAAAGTGGACTACATCGGCCCAGAGGGAAAAATGTTTCCCTCACAAGGACTGGAAATACCCCTAATATTTAAAGTATTTCAGCATGTTTTTTGAACATATTAGATTGTATTTTGTTGATATTTGCAATGCGCATTAGGGCGTACCTCAAAAAAAAAGTTCGCCGTACACCTTCGAATATGAAGTATTATTGAAAGGTAGTTTCAAAAAAAAAATTTTTATTTTTTTATGCCGAACGTAGGGGTCGCGCTTTTACATTTTTCTATATAACTTGTATTTATAAACGGATTTTAAAGTGTGATACATCGATGTTTTTGTCTCGACGAGGCCGATTTTTTTGTCTTTGAAGTCATTGAGCTCAAGCACCCCCTTCTGGTACTTACCCATCATTTCTCAGTTGCTACTACCCTAATGTACCACTCTAATAATCGAAAATTAAAGCTCGCATAAAATCATGAATCATGTTTGAGCTCAATGACTTCAAAGACAAAAAAATCGGACAAAAACATCGATGTATCACACTTTAAAATCCGTTTATAAATGCAGAAGTTATATAGAAAAATGTAAAAGCGCGACCCCTACGTTCGGCATAAAAAAATAAAAAAAATTTTTTTGAAACTACCTTTCAATAATACTTCATATTCGAAGGTGTACGGCGAACTTTTTTTTTTTTTACTTGTAACCTGGTACGTTCTAATGCGCATTCCCTTTATAGCATAAAAGGGCACCATAGAGTGATTTTTATTTGTAGGGGGCGAAATGGGACAAAAAGGGATAAAAATGGTACCTATCAAACGACAACAGATAGAAACACAAAATTTGCCGTGTACATTCCTCTAATAGAGTAGATAAATAATATAAAAGTATTTTTTCTAAATTCGTACTTTTAAGGTGTTAAATGGGGATAGAGGGATAAAAATAGTACCAACCTAACGGCTGCAACTAGAATAATGAAATTCGATATATACATTCCTCTGATTGCGTAGACACGTAAAATAAAAGAACTTTCCCAAATTCGTACTTTTGGGGTTCAAATGGAAAAAGGGGATAAAAATAGTACCTACCAAATGACAGCAGCTAGAATCATGAAATTCGGAGTATAAATTCCCCTGACTGCGTAGACACGAAAAATAAAACGTTTTTTCCAAATTCGTACTTTCAAGGGATACAATGTGAGCAGAGGGATAAAAATAGTACCAACTAAACGAATACAGCTAGAATGATGAAATTCAGTGAGTACGTCCCTCTAATTGTGTAGATACGTAAAATAAAGGGATTTTAGATAGTCGTACTCTTGAGGGGGCAAAATTGGAAAAAGGGGATAAAATTGATACCAACAAAATGGCCGCTGATAGAATCATGGAATTCGGTGTATACATTCCTCTGACTGCATAACCACGTAAAATATTTATTTTTCAAGTCCGTACTTTATTTTGTTGCTTTTACGACAAAAAATTTTAGAATCATGAATTTGTCTTATACTGCGTACGTGAGAGATAAGGTATTTTCAAAATTTATACTTTTGAAATTAAAATAGGATGGAAATACAACCAACTAAACGACTGTAGCTGAAAGTACACTCTCTATCCCCCAATATTTTGGATATTTATGATTGCTCCCTTATATTTACTTTGTGAATTGAAGTATTATATCCTTTATATATAGTATACAAATATTGGTAGCCTTGGTTTATTAATTAAATTTCTTATTTTCATACAGTTAAAATTTGTTGCGGACATTCCTCTTGTTGCTTGGAAGCACCACAAAGAAAATAAAAGTTTTAGCGGGCGAAATGGGACAAAAATGGATAAAATATGGTACCAATGATACGACAACAGCTAGAATCATGAAATTCGGTGTGTACATCCCTCTAATTGCATATACACGTAAAATAGAGGGATTTTTCGAAATTCGTACTTTTAAGGGATATAATTAAAAAGAGGGATAAAAATGGAACCTGCCAAACCGCTGAAGTTGAAATAATGAAATTCGGTGTATACATTCTGACTATAAAGACTCGAAAAAGGTTTTTTTTTCGAAATTTGTACATTTGGGTGGAGAATGGGGCGAATGGGGATATCTTTTAAATTTATACTTTTCTTATCACTTTGTCTGTATCTGGAAATGGTTCTTTCTAATGGCGACTGACAATCGCCTAATATTTAGGCATGTTCACTTTCACAATTTCAGCATTTTATTTATATATAGTAGTCGATTTTAAACAGTGCGGAAAAAGTCAAATCGGGAGCGACATTTGGCTATATCTAAATCTGAACCGATTTTCACCATAGATGTTTCCATTTCAATTATAGGGTACTGTGCCAAATTTGAAACAAATCGAGTGAAATATGTGGTTTCTAGAGCGGAAAAAGTCAGTAAGGGGGATATATCTAAATCTGAACCGATTTGCCTCAAATTAAATAGCGGTCGTCCTTGATCCACAAAACTTACTTGTGTCAATTTTTGTTAAAATCGACCTGTAATTTGATTACAACAATGGGTCTAACTCGTTTCCTTTTGGGTGTTACAAACAAGTGCATAAAGGCATAATACTCTCGTGGAGTGTATAACAATCATGCTCCATGTTAGGGTGGGCTATGTAACATTTTAAATTAAAATCGGCTATAAAAAAAAGTACTGATTTTTTTCAAATTTCTGGTTTTATTGCAATAGTTGAACTTTGTTATTTAATAATGGAACACAAAATTTAATTAGACTACCACATATTTTTTCAGTACATCCCAAAATCCACACCAAACAGTGACACGTTGTGGATGCTCAATGGCTTCTCAATAGTCACGTGTGGGTTCCTGAACCCCATATGCGACAATTATGCTTATTGAAAATAAGCTTTATCTGAAAACAAGAAAATTTGATACTTAAATTTCTTACAGTTTGCGTTTGCGTTTGCGACTCACTACTTTGGAAGTACGTTTTTAATATTTTCCAATTTTGTTCGAGCAAATGTCTAAAATAAAAAACAAGTAAAAACGGCGTTAAGTTCGGCCTGGCCGAACTTTTTATACCCTCCACCATGGATTGCATTCCACAGAGGTTGTCGGTTTTCGTAGAAGTGCAGTAATATTACAGGAAAATATAATTTTTATACCCTCCACCTCCAGGATGGGGGTATACTAACTTTGTCATTCCGTTTGTAACACCTTGAAATATCGACCTGCGACCCTATAAAGTATATATATTCTTGATCGCCATAAAATTCTAAGACGATCTAGCCATGTCCGTCCGTCCGTCCGTCCGTCTGTTGAAAGCACGCTAGCATCTAAACGAAAGGAGCTAGAACGTTCAAATTTTCCATAAATGCGTCTTATAGTCGTAGATCGGTTGGGATTGAAATGGGGCGAAATCGGCCCAAAGGGAAAAATTTTTCCCTCACAAGGACTAAAAATACCCATAATAATCCCTAATATTTTAGCGTACTTAAGCATGTTTTTTGAATATTTCTGTTTATATTTGCTTGATATTTGGTATGCGCATTCCGAATTTCATTATTCTAGGTACAGCCGTTTGGTTGGTACCATTTTTATCCCTCTATTCCTATTTTACCCCTTAAAAGTACGAATTTGGAAAAAATACTTTTATATTATGTATCTACTCAATTACAAGAATGAACGCACAGCAATTTCGTGTTTCTAGCTGTTGTCGTTTAATATGTACCATTTTTATCCCTTTTTTGCCCCATTTCACCCCCTACAAATAAGAATCGCTTTATGGTGCACGTTTCCCTTTTTTGCCCCATTTCACCCCCTACAAATAAGAATCACTTTATGGTGCACGTTTTTGCTACAAGGGGAATGCGCATACCAAATATCAAGCAAATATAAACAGACATATTCAAAAAACATGCTTAAATACGCTAAAATATTAGGGATTATTATGGGTATTTTTAGTGCTTGTGAGGGAAAAATTTTTCCCTTTGGGCCGATTTCATCCCATTTCAATCCCAACCGATCTACGACTATAAGACGCAGTTATGGAAAATTTTAACGTTCTAGCTCCTTTCGTTTAGATGCTAGCGTGCTTTCAACAGACGGATGGACGGACATGGCTAGATCGTCTTAGAATTTTATGACGATCAAGAATATATATACTTTATAGAGTCTCAGGTCGATATTTCAAGGTGTTACAAACGGAATGACAAAGTTAGTATACCCCCATCCTGGAGGTGGAGGGTATAATGAAGCCAAGTAATCGGTAGTTCAAATTTAAAATGTTAAATGGCCCATCCTATATTAGAAAATTAAATTTCTGGTTTTAATGGGTTCATATCATACCATAAAAACGATATATTAAAAGCATTATAAAGGTGATTTTTTAAAATCCTTTTACATTATCTTTACATCCATCTAGACTTTGTTTTCAACTTTAGCTATTAAAAAATGGAATAACATAATTTGTTGCTTTTTTGTGGTCGACCACATCAAAAAGCGATTTTTTCTCAAAAAATAATTTGTAAGATATTGAATTCTGTATCCTGGTAAAATGCAAAGTAGTTTAAGCCATGTCCGCTAGCTTGTGAACGATATGAGTTAGGCAATTCAAATTTTCCATATACGTGTATAATGGTTGCAGTGGTACTAATAAATAAGAAATAGTTTTACTTTTTAAGCAAATTTCCAATTTGAACCACATCTCCTCAACGCGGAAAGCAATATTTTCCAAAATCTAACAAAAAAATCTGATTTTTTTGTACATTAGAGCAAAATCAATAAAAATATAAAAATATTTCTTTTAATACAGCAGCGCACGCATTGTGGTCCCAAATCCATATTTTTGGCACAAATTCGATAAATTTAAGTCGGAAATTGTTAAATGTGTATATATTTTCTTAATGGCAACACTCCAAGCTATCAAGAATATGTATTGGAGTAAACTAGGTGGCAACACTGCCAGTCTGAGAGGCATTTAAAATTTGCCGTTGAAACAAGTGGGATTAATTCGGGTCTAAAGCAGTTATACAAAATACTTAAAATTAAGGCGTAAAAAGAAAATAATGAAGTGACTATATTATTGAAAATGATGGCCGGCGTAAGTAGTTGAAAAGTTATATTTAACATTTTGTGATTACTGTAGTCTTGTTAGTTTTCTTAAGTGTTGTAATTTTGTGATTCGTAGTGAGCATAACCTATAAATGTCGTGGACCAAAATATATATGTATTACTCAACTTGACTCAAAGTGTAAATGTGAAAGTGTTCGTCTGAGTGTGTAGTTTATGGACAGCATTTTTCGGCAAACTCCTACAGTTACCACTTTATTTTAGCACAATTTCGATTAGCCATAGTACATATATTTGATCATATCTCTGTAACAGATTTGTGTATGAGACTCATCAACATCTCATTTTAAAGGTATTGTAAGTACCTTTAAAATGGTGTATAACGTTATTCACATTTCTGTACACATGTAGACGTTTTATATTGTTTCCTGAAATAATTATTTAAATTGCAGTGTCAAGTAGAATATTTGTTTGATATATTTTGCTTTTGTAATAATGTTCAGAAGAACATTGCTCGTCAAAGCGAAATGAGTTTCATTATTTTAAGCTTTCTTAAAATTTTGTTTTTGTTCACCCTGTACTAATAGAGGGTGATAATTATGTTGGTTATATATTGAGTTTATATGGGAAGTGGTAGTTGGCGTGGTCCGATCGGTCCAATTCTATTTTTAATTTTTTAATTGTGGTTTGACTAACAAATTTGCAAAGTTACAATATTGTATCTTTATTTTTCGACTTTATGCCATAAAAAATGGATTTGGGACCAGCGGGACCGGCAGCGTACCGTTGCCGACAACAAACAATATTTTGAGTAAAAATTTAACTCTTTATTAACGTTTTTGTTATCGCGGCTTATTATCATGGTCCTATTGCAACCATTAAAATTTAATTGATTTTAAAACTGCAATGATGTTAAATTTAATATTATATTGAAATATTCCATTTCAATATAAATTCCATTTTTATACCCCCCACCTCCAGGATGGTGGTATATTCACTTTGTCATTCCGTTTGTAACACCTTAAAATATTCATCGGACACCCCATAAAGTATATATATTCTGGGTCGTGGTAAAATTCTAAGACGATATAGCCATGTCCGTCTGCCTGTCTGTTGAAAGCACGCTAGCTTCCGAACGGAATGAGCTAGGAGGTTCAACTTTTCCCTAAATGTGAATTATGGTTGCAGATCGGTTGGGATTGAAAGTGGGCGAAATCGGCCCAGAGGGAAAAATTTTCCCTCGCAAGGACTGAAAATACCCCTAATATTTAGAGTATTTTATTTATTTTTTATTTATTATTATTTATTTTTTTTATTTTTATATTTAGAGTATTTGTATTTACTTGATATTTGGAATGAACGGCTGCACCTAGAATAATGAATTTCTGTGATTTTCGGTGAAATTCTGATTGCGTAGACACGTTAAATAAACGGATTTTTCAAAATTCGTACTCTTTGGTGTTAAAATGGGAAAAGGGGATAAAAATAGTACCAACAAAATGACCGCAGCTGGAATCATAAAATTCCTCTGACTGTGTAGACACGAACAATAAAAGGGTTTTTTCAAATTCATACTTTCAAGGGATATAATATAACTAAACTGCTACAGGTACAACGATGAAATTCGGTTTGTACATCCCTCTAATTGCGTAGACACGTAAAATAAAGAGATTTTAGAAAGTCGTACTCTTAAGGGGGTAAAATAGGAAAAGGGGGATAGAAATGGTACCAACCAAATGGCCGCAGCTAGAATCATGGAATTCGGTGTATATATTCCTCTGACTGCATAGACGCGCAAAACAAAAAGATTTTTCCAAATTTGTAATTTTTTTACTTCTAAGGCAAAAATTGGTTGAATCATGAAGTTAGAATATTTTGCACTATGTACGAGATAATGGATTTTCAAAATTTTTACTTTTGGAATTAAAATAAAATTGAAATACAACCAACCGTAGCACCCACTATCAATATTTATGGTATTTAAGTTTTTTGAAAATATATATATAGTGTAAACGTATTGGTAGCCTTGCCTTATAAGCTTGGTTGGAAATAATAAAAATATTATATTTATTTATAAAAATATTTTTTCAATATTTATATTTGTTTTGGTTTGGCTATATTAAAAAAATATATTTTCCTGTAATATTACTGCACTGCTACGAAAATCGAAAGCCTCTGTGGAATGCAATCATGCAATGCAAACCGAACTTAACGCCTTTTTACTTGTTTATTATTTTAACGTCTTTTTCTATAAGTCTACATCTTGTTGTCTTAATTTTGGTTATGTACCCATTTTTAGCATTCACTGTACATACATATATGTATTCAATATGTGCAAGTATGTGTTACGTTGAAAATCCATTTCGTAAATGGAAAATGACGACAAGACGGTGATAAACATTCAACAACAAAACTCAAGTACAAATACAACGCTCATACCACAATACCCCATTCCCTATGCCCACACCCAACCGGCAGATGGACGGACGGACGGACAGACAGTCGCACCGATACTATTGGGTTAAGCACGGGGGTTAAGGGGTTATCGGCGGCGGTTGGCTGTTGACTGTTCCGGGCTATGTTCCGGGGGTAACAAGTATAACCGCAGTCACACCGCATCTTGGATATGAAACGAATTTATTGGACTCCAGAGAACAGGATTTCTAATAAGCTAAAATGTAATGTGATGGCTGTGGCTGTGGCGGCGGAGGGTATTCACTCCGTTTGGCCAACAGCACAAAGCGCAGTAGCGGCAGCAATAACACGAGGAACCTTAAGTATCCCAAGGAATTATGTGTATTATGTGCGGTTCTCGTAAAAGTGAAATGTCTGATGCGCTGGGGTTATCAGTTCGAATTTCACTTTCGTTTTTCGTTTTTTCTTTTTTGCGGTTTGTAATTGACAGGGAAAATGAGCACAACAATCACCACACATGGCTAAGGCTAGGGGTACGGCAACGGCAACGAAATAGAGTCATTGAAAACAATTGATTTTTTTTGTTTTCAATTCGCCCATTACCGCCGAGGTTATGTGGAATACATTGAACTTGTTATAGTTTCCGTAATACTCGTACTTAGTGAGGTGGTGGTCGGTTGATGATGGAAAAAAGGAAATTGAGTCCTTGCGGTGAGGGTGTAATTACCTAATCCTTTGGTGTTTGAATTTGGATTTATATGCTCGACCATATGGTAGATATTTACTGGGGCAGTGCGTTTGTGATACCATTAAAACTTTTGGGACAAGTAATTATGGGGTGTTTTTTGGAGGTTTAATTTTCCGATAACGATATATATAAAAAGGGTTATAAAGCCATTGTGATCACTTTTGGGTCGACATTTTATCATGAATAGACAGAGCAACGCTGGGTCAGAAAATAATAAATCTGACTCATTTAAACCAGAAGAGATATATTTTGATATCACGGCTTTTTACACCCATCACCGGAATCAAACTAAGCCACTCACCAAACTCATTATCATTGTCAAGTCGTCCAAGCTATCAAAGAAGGCTAAACCCCGTGCTTTCAACAGACGGACGGATGGACATGGCTAGATCGTCTTAGAATTTTATGTATATTCGTTTTACAGCGCAGATCACTAAAAAGAAAGCATTTTTCGAAATTTGTACTTTTAAGGGATTAAATGGGATAAAAATTGTACCACCATCCTGACCAAACGGCAGGACCTAGAATCTTGAAATTTGGAACGGGCATTACTTTTATAGCACGAATGCGACCAAGAAAATATTTTTGAATTCGTACTTTTTGTTTGTCATATCGGGTAAAAAGGGATAAAAATGGTACCAATCAACCGGATGGAGCTGGAATAATAAAAGTCCTTAAAACGCAAAATGACCGAATCTTTTTAAATTTGTACTTTTAGTATGTAAACGGGGAAAAGGGGATAAAAAAGGTACCAACAACACGGATGACGCTACAATAATGAAATTCGATATGTATATTCGTTTTACAGCCCTAATCACTGATAAGAAGACATTTTCGAAATTTTTAATTTTAAGGGATTAAATGGGATAAAAATTGTACCACAGCCCAGACCAAACAACAGATCATGAAATTCGGAACGGGCATTATTTTTACAGCACGAATGCGAAAATATTTTTCAAAATTCGTACTTTTTATGAGTGAAATTGGGTAGAAAGGGATACAAAATGGTACCAATCAAACAGACGGTGCTGGAATCATGAAATTCAGCGTGTACATCCCTGAAAATGCTTACAAACGCAAATTGAAGGAATTTTTCGAAATTAGTACTTTTAAAGGGTAAACGATGGATGACGCTACAATAATTAAATTCGGAACGCATACAGTGTAGATGAGTAACAACAAGGAATTTTCCGATATTTGTACTTTTAAGGTATTAAATGGGTTAAAAATTGTACCACCGCCAAATTGTACCAAAATACTGTGCTTTGAATCTTGAAATTCGGAACGCAAATTACTCTTATAACGCGAATACGACCACGAAAATATTCTTCATTAATTTAAAATTTTAGGTGTGAAATTGGGTAAAAACGGATAACAGCGGTACACATCATGAAATTCGGTTTGTACATGCATAGTAGAGCGTACCAGGTTACAAGTAAAAAAAAAAAAAAAGTTCGCCGTACACCTTCGAATATGAAGTATTATTGAAAGGTAGTTTCAAAAAAATTTTTTTTATTTTTTTATGCCGAACGTAGGGGTCGCGCTTTTACATTTTTCTATATAACTTCTGCATTTATAAACGGATTTTAAAGTGTGATACATCGATGTTTGTCCGAAAAAAATCGGCCTCGTCGAGACAAAAACATCGATGTATCACACTTTAAAATCCGTTTATAAATACAAGTTATATAGAAAAATGTAAAAGCGCGACCCCTACGTTCGGCATAAAAAAATAAAAATTTTTTTTTTGAAACTACCTTTCAATAATACTTCATATTCGAAGGTGTACGGCGAACTTTTTTTTTGAGGTACGCCCTAATGCATAGATACACAAAATAAATATATTTTTCGAAATTCGCACCTTTTTATATCCCTATGGTACCAACAACACGGCTGAAACTAGAATCGTGAAATTCGGTGTGTATTCGGTGTGACAGTTTAGACGCGAAACATTAACTGATTTTCAAAATTTATACTTTTGTATATGTACTTTAAAGAAGGAAGCGGATCAAAAGTGGTGCAAATTATACCAACCAAAATTGGGGATTTGGGATAAAGATAGTACCAACCAAAGTTCTCAGCTAGAATATGAAAAGAAATTTTGTGTGTACACTTCTCCGAGTACATAAATTAATTTTTCGAAATTTGTATGTTTAAGGGCACAAACGGCACAGAAAGAGTTATGTGTGAACATTATAGTCATTATCCCCGGCAAAATAAAAGATAGATTTTATAGATAGATAGAAAACATTTTAAAATATCGAATATTTTGCTGAAAAGTGGAAGTTTAGTAAAAAATTTTAACAAAAATTTATTTAATATCCTTTGGGAATTTAGAAAGCCAAAATACAACACAAAATGTTATACAGGACCCTTCGACAAGCAACTTATTTTTGTAACCTATGAAACAAATTAACTCTTCAAGGTCCTTCCATTCATCTTCATTCGTCGCCCAATGGCCCGTTCAACAATGTTATGTTATAACTTAAGTTTAATAAAAAACTATTTGTTGGTGATCAACCAATTAATTTTATGATGTTCAATTTTAAGGATATTTAAAAAACTGGAAGTATTCATATAATAGTTCTAAAAATTTAAATTAACTTAGAAAGATGAAATTTGGACATGTATAATAAGTGTAAGGTCCAGCAAATATATTTTTTTCGAAAATTCTTTGTCTTGAAGGATAAAGAAGGGATAAGATTTGAAATGCATGATTTATCGAAATCTTTGTTAAATTCCTTGAACCGCAAAATTTATTTATATTGTCCAAAATGTCCCCCTTTCGATTTTAGCTAAATCCCTTTCAATTTTAGCTGTAATCAATATTTGATTTGAACTGGGATATTTGATTTGAAAAGTCGCTGCGAAGCCAATTGAAAAGACTTTTGACATGGTCGAAATCATGATCGTGGTAGTCTGCAGCCAAGTAATAAATGTCACCATGCCATTTGTAAATAAATTTGCGTTCTATTAAATATAGAAGCAAAATGGTCTTGAGCCAGGACAATATCCAAGTTCAAATCAAATATTGATTACAGACCAAAGAATACAAATGACAAAACTAAAACAAATGAGCGTTAGCACGGCAGAAGTATTGCTGGGTAACTATACTTGCATATACACATACTTACATATGTAACTCAATGAGATGTTTGTAAGATGGCATGTGTACTTTATTACTTGGTGCGATTCGCAAATTCGGCAAATGAGTTGTGCTTCTCGTTCGTTTGTGAGAATCATCTCCTTATAGAGGCCGGGTTTGATGTTGAAAAGTCGCTGCGAAGCCACTTAAAAATGAATGTTATTCTACCTATCAAAGTCAAAGTAATGGGTAGTTCAAATTTAAAATGTTACATGGCGCATCCATATGTTCATACAATATGTATATAACATTATTAACATGATAATTTGAAAATAAATGAAGATTGGATTGTTTAATGATGATCTAGAAATTATTTCGTCTCTGAGTCAAGCCATCTGTGAGCTAAATGCTCCTGAAAACACCACAAAAATTAAGCTTTCCCGTGTAATTTTTTTATTTTTATTTCTATCCAATTTTTTCTGAATTGAAGAAGTTTAAACGAACATTCTTATTCTTGTCTTAGAATAAGTCATTGGCCGTATTATTGAAGTTATAGCCCATTTAAAATTTCGAATAAATTCTGGACTTTTTACTGATCACAGATTGAACTTCTTTTCGCTCTATTTCTTATATTTAAGAAGTTATGGCCGATTTAAAATTTCAAATAAATTCTGAACTTTCTTCTGATCACAGATTGAGCTTTTTTTCGCTCTATCTCTTATATTTAAGAAGTTATGGCCGATTTAAACTCATATTTATTGGAAACATTTTGTAAGAGTTGTAATGAAAAATAAATAGAAGGAATCAATACCTTTCGATTATGGCCTAAATGATGAATATCAGGCGAAAAAATACGTTATTGACTCCATTTTTGTGAAATAATTTATTGCAGGCGATGGTTTTCAGAGCGAAAATGTTCAAACTCTTTTTACAAAAATGAGCGCTGGGGCGTCAATTTCATTCCGGTGTTCAACATTTAGGTATTATTCGAAAGCTATGTATTTTTAGAAAATACCACCACCAAATACGAAAAAGTTTCCAGTTTTCACTGTGAGAATCCAAAAAAACACTATAAACGCCCAATAATTCGGTCAATAACTTACTGTAAGACAAGAATCACAATTTATATTTAAAGTGCTTTCAAGGGCTATTATTTCAGATAAAAGATTTGGACAAAAATGCAGCACAAAAAAAAATACGGGAAAACTTGATTTTTGGTGGTATTTTCAGGAGCGTTTAGCTCACAGATGGCTTGACCCAGTGGCGAAATATTTTGCATATCATCATTAAACAATCCAAACTTTATTTTCGTGGGGTGACTGGAAATCGATTTTCCATTTGTATGGCCAGCGACCCAGCCTAATGTACATAAAGAAATTTTTTATTGAAAATCTACTAAAATGGTATTCAAAAAGTTGTTGATTAGAAACGACGAAAAAGATAAAACAATATTTACTTTGTGCTCTATTGAAATCTGATTCTGACCCACTTCACTGCTCGCCACACGGCTCAATCAAGAGTGTTTTGTTCAACTCATTTCTATGGGCATTCCTTGAGAGATCGATACACGATAAAAATACCAAAAGTCCAGCAGTGACATCCATTCCAAATGTCAGCTCTACTTATCAAATTGTTAATCCACTTATTGTGCTCTTCAGCAACACACTCTCGAATATCCATTCGTATCTAGTGTCCGTCGATTATTTATCTAACAAGGATGTCAGGCTACTACACTCGAACTCATACTCCTTGTGCATGTGTGTGTGTATTGATGTGACTGTTGCTGCGATTGTGTTCAATTGAATGGCTTTTCAAAAGTTGAAGTTTATTGTGTCAATTGCGTGTCATTATTATTGTACTCGGATAATACAAATCAACCCTTTTTCCCCAGATTCCCACAACACCCACCCCGTACACACATGCTTTGTTGGTGTTGTTGTGTTGATAATAAATGGCATGTAATCATGTGACCATTATGGCGAATTTACATTTAGGTGACATTTGGAAAAACAAATTGAATGACAGACAGGCAGGCAGGCCTTCACAAGGAGACTCTGTAACAATCATGCCTTGTTGGTCGTGCTGATGGGGGTGAAGTGGTGGGGTAGGTGGGGTGAGGAGGGAGGTCACATTACATCAGCCTCTAATGGAAAGTGTCACACATGATTGTCAGCACTTTCCTGCCGCACCCTTCCTCGGTCAGCCGCCGCCTTGTTCACGACTTCCATTCACATAATTACTGGTATTATTCAAATTTATGAAGCGAAAACAGAACTATTTATATTGTCAGCGGTGGCTTTTATTGTCGATTTGTAAATTACTCGTCCTGCGAAATGCGGGGGGTAGTTGAGGAGATTCGGAGTTGTTTCACAAAAGAGTGCGAAGGATGCTGGGCATGTATTGTTCAGCAACAAATTGAGATTTAAAAAAAAGGTTTAAATAGTTGATGTTGCATTACTGCCGTCAATGATGCATTATCGAATGTTGTCATTAAAAGCCTGAAAAAGAAAGTGTTTCTTTGATACGACCAAAGTATTTTATGGAATGACAATGTTTGACATTATTTTAAAAATATGCAAAAATATCCAATATCTAACGAAATACCCACAACTTTTGTCGAAAAAGATCGATCTTCCAAAAAATATGGACCAATTATAATTGTAATGTTGCTATTTAAGCGTGAAGAGCTTTATTTACAACTTTGATGTTTGACAATTTTTTTTTTCGCAGAACATTTTAGTTCTTAAATGTGCTTTCTGAAAGGCCTTCTTTGATTTTCTCGCAAAAAAGGGTCATGTTGACCCATAAAGAGAGGAGCTAGAGTGCTAAGATCTTCCACAAAAATAATCCTCGTTGATTTTCTCAACACTTTTCTCACTTATTATAATGCTCCCTTCGATCAAAAAATTTAAATTTTGACCCATTGTAAAAAGAAACTCAAACCTATACGACTATAAGTTTATTCTACAAAAAGATCTACTCAACAAGCCATTTCAGAATTATATGGTCGCTATTCTTTTCCAAAAATGCTGTTGGACAGTGTTATCACGTTTATAATTGTTGTAGAGTAAGTACCAGAAATTCCAACATGGAAGTTGTGGAGAGTCTTACTGACACAATTGGCAGTTAACAAAAATTTATTTAAAAAAAGTAATCAGTGTCACCATGCCATTTGTAAATAAATTTGCATTCTATTAAATATAGGTGCAAAATGGTCTTGAGCCAGGACAATATCCCAGTTCAAATCAAATATTGGTTACAGACCAAAAAAATGCAAACGAAAAAACTAAAACAAATGAGCGTTGGCACGGCAGAAGTATTGCTGGGTAACTATACCTGCATATACACATACTTACATATGCAACTCAATGAGAGGCTTGTAAGATGGCATGTGTACTTTATTACTTGGTGCGATTTTGTAAACGCAAATTCGGCAAGTGAGTTGTGCTTCTCGTTCGTTTGTGAGAATCATCTCCTTATAGAAGCCGGGTTTGATGTTGAAAAGTCGCTGCGAAGCCATGGTCGAAATCATGATCGTGGTAGTCTGCACCCAAGTAATAAATGTCGCCATGCCATTTGTAAATAAATTTGCAATCTATTAAATATAGGTGCAAAATGGTCTTGAGCCACGACAATATCCCAGTTCAATTCAAATATTGATTACAGACCAAAAAAAATACAAACAAAAAAAAAGAAAAATATTTTTTTTTTGGGATTTGACAATTTTCGATAAAACTAGAAGCGATTTGCTGGTAATTCGACAAGAATGTAATGATTTTTTAAATTGAAATAATTAATTAAAATTACATTATGACAAAATTCTTTCTTTTTTATTCAACATAGTGTTTACAATTTCATAATTTTTGAAAATAGAAAAAATGCATTCGCCTTATAAACAGTACAAATTTGCTAAAATTCATTTATGTAATTCGGAGAACTAAAACAAAATTTCTGGTCAGTTTCTCATGGAATTAGTCTAATCGTAATTTGCTTTGTTCTGTCGTTAATCTATTCATGATCTGACCAATTTTTGAACAATCAATAATTAAAAGAATTAAGAAAACGTCTGCAGAGTGAGGGTATAACAAGTAAGTAAGCGTCAGTCGGCAAAACCGACGCATATATACCCTCACTCTCAGACTTGGGGTCGGAAGGTTCGTGGCACATAGTCCCAGCTTCCACAGTTATAAAACAGCTGTAGAAACATGATCAAATATCAAGTCTTTGTTAGCGATGTCAAAAGCGAAAGTCCGACACCGTCCACCGTTTTTTTTTTAATTGCCATTTTCGACAAACCGGCGAAACCGGTGTTTTCATGTCGGTTAACCGGTTTTTGAAGTGCAAAACATTTGCATTTCGTGGATATATTCTACAATAAAAATACGCAAGAAAATCTGAGAGTAATGATTTAACTAGCTGCCAATATAAACAGAACTGAACACTTTATACCCCAGGTTTAAGATTTTCCCAAAATATTGATTGGTGACGTTGAAAAAACCAAGTAGGATATCAAATAGCTTCTAGTGAAACCTAATTGAGGGCGAAATTAAAACATATCACTCTGACAGTAAAAAAGAAGAGACTCGAGAGCATTGATGGAGATTGAAACGCTACGAAATGTATATTTAATGCGAATTTTTGAACACCTCCTGTATATTTCCATCAATAAATTAATCTTCGAATATATGAATTTGCAAATGACATTTATAAGCACATATGTCTCATATTGAATTCTGACAGCATCACTGATTGAGACATAATGCATATTTGTATACTTGTTTGTGCAAATTTGCAAAAGAAAGATCTAAACATCATTTAAATAAACAAGTATTCGAATTCTTATGGTTCAATGTTTTTGTATTCAATAGTCTCAAAAAGTATAAAAATAATATAAACTGTTCCATTTTAGCTTATAAATAAAAACCCGTTTTTATACCCTCCACCTCCAGGATGGGGGTATACTAACTTTGTCATTCCGTTTGTAACACCTTGAAATATCGACCTGAGACCCTATAAAGTATATATATTCTTGATCGTCATAAAATTCTAAGACGATCTAGCCATGTCCGTCCGTCCGTCTGTTGAATGCACGCTAGCATCTAAACGAAAGGAGCTAGAACGTTAAAATTTTCCATAAATGTGTCTTATAGTCGTAGATCGGTTGGGATTGAAATGGGGCGAAATCGGCCCAAAGGGAACAATTTTTCCCTCACAAGGACTAAAAATACCCATAATAATCCCTAATATTTTAGCGTATTTAAGCATGTTTTTTGAATATTTTTGTTTATATATGCTTGATATTTGATATGCGCATTCCCCTTATAGAAAAAACGTGCACCATAAAGTGATTCTTATTTGTAGGGGGTGAAATGGGGGCAAAAAAAGGATAAAAATGGTACATATTAAACGACAACAGCATGTACACGTAGTGTACATTCTTCCAATTGAGTAGATACATAATATAAAAGTTTTTTTTTCCAAATTCGTACTTTTAAGGGGTAAAATAGGAATAGAGGGATAAAAATGGTACCAACCAAACGGCCGTACCTAGAATAATGAAATTCGATGTATACATTCCTCTGATTGCATAGATAAGTAAAATACACGGATTTTTCAAAATTCGTACCTTTTAGGGTTAAAATGAAAAAAGGGCATAAAAATAGTACCAATCTAATGGCCGCAGCTAGAGTCATGAAATTCGGAGTATACATTCCTCTGAGTGTGTAGACACGGAAAATAAACAGATTTTTCGAAATTCGTACTTTTTGGGGTTAAAATGAAAAAAGGGGATAAAAATAGTACCAATCAAATGACCGCAGCTAGAGTCATGAAATTCGGAGTATAAAAATATTACCAACTAAACGACTACAGCTAGAATGATGAAATTCTAATTGCGTAGAAACGTCAAGGGGGTAAAAATGGTACCAACCAAATTGGCGCAGCTGGAATCATGGAATTCGGTGTATACATTCCTCTGACTGCATAGACACGCAAAATAAAAAGTTTTTTTTCCAAATTCGTACTTTTTCTTTTACGGCAAAAATTGGTTGAATCGTGAAGTTAGGTTATTTTGCACTATGTACGTCTGATAAT
Organism: Polietes domitor; assembly: GCA_947397865.1. Taxonomy (NCBI): domain Eukaryota; kingdom Metazoa; phylum Arthropoda; class Insecta; order Diptera; family Muscidae; genus Polietes; species Polietes domitor. The sequence continues at coordinate 18,676 of CANDYM010000505.1, forward strand.
GGATTTTCAAAATTTGTACTTTTGAAATTCAAATAGAATGGAAATACAACCAACTGTAGCACCCACTATCTACCAATATTTATGGCTTTGAAAATATTTTTGAAAATATAAATATAAGAATATTTATTTTTTGAATTGACGTACTGGTAGCATTACCTTATAAGCGTGGTTTGAAATAATTAAAATATTATATTTATTTATAAAAATAATTTTCCAATATTTGTATTTGTTTTGGTTTGGCTATATTAAAAAAATTATATTTTCCTGTAATATTACTGCACTTCTACGAAAACCGACAACCTCTGTGGAATGCAGAATGATGGAGGGTATATAAAGTGCGGCCCGGCCGAACTTAACGCCGTTTTTACTTGTTTTAATTTTAAATTTTTCAACAAACCGAAACCGGCTTTCCGTAGAGGGCCGGTTTTTGCCATGCGTAGTCATGGTGGAGGATTCCACGTTCCGGTACGGAAGTTATAAATAATTAAAATTTAGCCAGGATAGGGACCATTGTGTGGGAGTTACTAGAATGGGTGTGACCAAAGCATAAATATTTTGCAGGTTTAAAGTTATTATAAGAGCATTTTCAAATTGCAACTGGTTTCGACAAGTCGAATGGAAGTTATATTAGTTTAATTTAATGGGAGGGGCGTGGAAAACCGGTCCAAATTATGAATGCCTAAAGTGATTATGTGGCCCTAAGCTCCTCATAGGAGTTAAAAAAGGAATCTATATATATAAAAGAGTTGCGTTACTGACTGACTTATCATTGACCAGAACACACACCAAACGGCTGAAGCCAGACTCATGAAATTTTCGCAAATATGACGTAGACGTCGTCTACGAAAGGGTTTTACGAAATTCGTACTTTTAGGGGTAAAATGGGACAAAAAGGGATAAACATCGAACATTCGTCGTGACTAAACGGCAGTAGCTAGAAACATGAAATTCGGTGTGCTCCTTACACTGACCATGCAGAAGAGCTACAAATACGGATTTTTCGAAATTTGTACTTTTAAGGGAGGAAAGAGACAAAAATGGATAAAAATGGTACCAATTTAAGAATTGCAGCTAAAATCGTGAAAATCGGTATTTACATTCCTCTGGCAACGTAGACTTGCAATATAAATTGGATTTTTTCGAAAATTATAGTTATAAGAGGTTAGCGGGACAAAATGGGATAAAAATGGTACCAACTAAAGTATAGCAGCTATAGTCGTGAAATTTGGTATGTAAATTCCTCTCACCACATAGAAGCGGAATATAAATGCATTTTGTACTTTTAAGGGTTGCGCGGGACAAAAAGGGATACAAATGGTACTGAATAAAGTATTGCAGCTAGAATCTTGAAGTTTGATGTAAGTTCTTCTGACCATGTAGAAGCGCAGTAAAATTGAATTTTTCGAAATTTGTATGTAAATTCCTCTGACCATGTATAAGTGCATTATAGTTGGATTTTTCAAAATTTGTACTTTTAAGGGACAAAAAGGAATAATAATGGTACTAATTTAAGTATTGCAGCTATAGTCGTGAAATTTGGTGTGTAAATTGCTCTGTCAATGTAGAAGCGCAAATCCTAATGCATTTTTTTCGAAATGTATATGAGCAGGACAAAACGGGATAAAAATAGTACCAACTAAAATATTGCTGCTATAGTCGTGAAGTATGGTGCGTAAATTCCTCTGACAACGTAGACTTGCAACATAAATGGATTTTTCGAAATTTGCACTTTAAGGGGAGAGCAGGACCAAAAAGGATAAAAATGGTACCAACATTAGGATTACAGCTAGAATCATGTATGTAAATTCCTCTGAACATGTAGAAGCGCCATCAAAATGTATTATTTTTCGAATAAAAGGCTCTGCGGTTGTAATTTTTTGTTAATAACTGGGTAGAAAATGATAAAAAAAATATATACGAAGGGAGTTCAGCTAAAACAGTGCACATCGACAAGCACATTCCTTTGACTGTATATGAGTGCTATGATTCCAGTTTACTATTTTAGAAAAGAAAATAAAATAAATACTATCCTAAAACAGAGACGGATAATAACAAATACCTGGCGAAGCAGCGGGTACTGCTAGTATATATAAAATGATTATAAAAACTTTTTCATATACCAAAGTATAACTGATTCCGAATATACGAATATCCGTTTGGAAGTTTTGGTTTTAATTTAATATAGGAGCATGGCCGTTTTGTGTGGGAGGTACCAGAAGGGGCAATTTCTCCCATCTTCGAACTTAAACTAAGTTTGGGAAAAATATTACCATGTACAAAGTTTGAATAAACTCCTTAACTCCTTCCGATTGTTATTGTGTACACCAGACATACAGGCGGAAGGACGGACATGACTCAAACTACTTAAAAACTCATGAAACGGATTTGGTTACACTCTTTTCTGTCCCAAATGATATATGTATGAAGCATCTAAAATATACTCGATACTATGAGGCATGAGTTCTTTCAGTGTAATTCGATTGGTAAAATGATTGAACTATCAACTAGTAATACATTGACAACTGTTGTAGAAAATAATAAAATTTGGATCATATGGCTTGATGTACTGATGTATCCGCCCTTCGTTTTCTCACATTTTCTACATATCATAAAGATTTATTTGCTGGGTCTTCCCCTACATGTTTTTTCCGATGTGACTTCAACTACATGAGTTTAAATTGATAGATTTATTTGTACTATAAATAACATGATTTTAGGAATTGCCTAACATTACTTTTGCGTCGAAAGTAATGTTAGGCAATTCCTAAAATCATGCAAATTTAATTTAATTCAATTACTTCCATTTTTTTCTATTTATTTTATATTCTAACAAAGCCTTCAGAAGCCAAAGAGAATGGTGCACTCAAGGAAAAATGCTAGCAACGGCAGGCTTTGTCTATAAAATTTGAAAATTACCTTCCAAAGGTGTATGTGTACATTAAATTGACAGACTTTTTTGTTTAAGTGCTGTCAATTCAAATAAAAGATAAAATACCCAGTTAAGATTTCAAATTTCATACCGGCATGTCTGCTCCACAAGCAAATATTTTATTACATCAATTGTATTCGGACACAATAATTGCATTTATTTGGGCATTTATTTAAACTTTACTCTGGTTTACCCACTCTCCCCATGCTCACGCCGACCAATTGCTCAGTTTGTGTCCAGGATAATCGACATCAAAGTAGGTAATCTGATGAGAGAATAATTGAAACAAAGTCTTCAATTTGCAGCATACTTGTGGGGTATGTGTGTGTGTGTGAGAGAGAGAGAGAGTTTATCAGATATGCCTGCCCACATGTAAGGAAATTAGATGTGATTAAGATAAGCTAGCCATCATGTGGGGTTGGGATTTTAAGGTTGAAGTCAGAGATGAGATTGTTTTCATTTCAAGGTAAAAACCTCAGAACATTAAGTGGAAGGCCTCAAATTGAGGGACTTAATTTTTAAGAAAAAAGTTTTTTTGTGAAATTGTCAAGAGGCCACTCATCATAGCCATAATATCTAAAATTATTATTAATTTTATACTCACCTCCTCCATCCGCTTATAATTATAATGAATAAATTCTTAATATGTGATTTTAAGACTCTTGATTTTCGGTTGCCGCAACTCAAGGATTTGCCTTGTAATTTATGGTCATATGCCGTGAGAGACCTATTCCGTACATAAAATAGCAAATGTCGATGTAATTATGTTGCCGTGTGGTGCTCTTGGAGGAAACACAAATCAGTTTCTTCTTAAACCACCTCCCTTATGAGCGACCAGTATTAAGGATTTACCCTCTTTGCAGCATAGTGGGCAGCATTTCCTTGAAGGTACACATGCATGTCCTGGGCCCTGGGTTTGTGTGTGTGTAAAATAAATTGAAAAAAGAAAAGAACGCAACAATAGTTATTTCTCGAGTAACCCTTTTTCGGCAAAGCTCTTCAACAAAAAAAAAAACGAACTCTGGATAATATGGGATTGTAATGAACCCCTTGTTAAGTATTAATAAACAGGAAGTCAACAGTACTTAACGGAATATCCATAGCCATAATAACACTGACACTCACACACACAGACATTGTAACATTACAACAATGCCCACTAGTGACATTGACTGCAAACACTATGGCCAATATAACACCCCTTAACACTACACCCCCAGTGTGGTGGATATGGGTGTGGGTATGGGTGTAAGGACACCCATAAAAATAGATTTAAGCTGAATATAACAAGATGTCACATTAAAACTGGCTCACAACATGAGGCGAAATAAAAACCACACATACATGCATGTGTGGTGTACGTACACATGTCTCACGTCTTTATCTATGGGAACCAAATAAAAAGTCCACCCATTCATACCGCTGCCAGCGGATAGTCACTATCCGCACAGTGATTGCAAACAACAAAAGTGAAATAAATTTGACAAAATTCCAGCGACTCTGTTCCACGTCCAATTCTGGTTATAGATAGATTTCCAAATATTGTGTCCACAATTTAGAGCTCAATTTTAGTTCATTCCTACGTATCCGTGATACAATCTCCCGGCTCTTGGCGATGTCACGCTGAAGTCTTTCGAAATTGACTATAAAGTGTCCTACCTAGCAATTCAATTGGATTATATTGGTTAAATGCCAGAAATTCACTTGGCGATTTTAAAATATTTTTTAGATTTTGCTGGGGATATTTTTTGTACATTTAGTTTTCCCATGATCCAAAATTATTACATCATAAATGGAAACTATCTTTTCACAAAAACGCCTAAGACTATGAATTTTGGACCACTGTAAAACTCAGGCCGTACACTACTAAATTTTAAATTAGAATCGGCTATTAAAAAAGTACTGTTTTTTTAAATATATCGTTTTTTAAGAAAGCTTGAACACAATATTAGTCATATGACTAACACGACTGGTCGGGAGTACCTCATCCGATCAACCCAATTTATCAGTACATACCACAATCCACGCCAAACAATGACTCGTTGTTTATACGTTGGCTTCTCAATTGGCACGTGTGGGTTCTCTGAACCCCATATGCGGCAATTTTGCTTAGTGACATAGCCACGGAGATGAAAATGAATTCATCTGAAAATTTCTTTCAGTTTGCGTTAAAGTCTCACTACTTTGGAATTATATTTTTAATATTTCCCAAGTTACGAAATTGGAAATTCCATTATTTTTCGGGTTCACAATGGAATGTATACATCTAATTTCACGATACTAGCTGCAGCCGTTTGCCTGGTGCCAGTTTTATCTCTTTTACCCCATTTTATCCCTAAAAGTACGAATTTTTGTTTTGCGCGGCAGCGAAATCAGTGCAATTTATAAATGGAATTTCATAATTATACCTGAAGCCGTTTGATTGGTACCATGTTTTATCCCTATTTGCACCGTTTTCCTTAATAGTACGAATTTCCGAAAAAAATCCTTTAAAAAACACAAGTATAGAAAGATCGCATTATGTTCTAAATCTATGTAACCCGAACGAAATATACACCGATTTCATTATTCTTGGTGCAGCTGCTTAATTTGTACGTTTTCTCACAGATTCCCCATAAAAGTAACAATTTTTGAAATTTTCATTAATTTTGCACGTTTGGTAATTTACTTTATTGAAGTTCGAATGTTTTATTCGCCTGAAAATCAAAAAAATAATTCACGTTTTCCGAGAAATAAAGGGTGATTTTTTAAGAGCTTGATAACTTTTTTTTTTTGAAAAACGCATAAAATTTGCAAAATCTCATCGGTTCTTTATTTGAAACGTTAGATTGGTCCATGACATTTACTTTTTGAAGATAATTTCATTTAAATGTTGACCGCGGCTGCGTCTTAGGTGGTCCATTCGGAAAGTCCAATTTTGGGCAACTTTTTCGAGCATTTCGGCCGGAATAGCCCGAATTTCTTCGGAAATGTTGTCTTCCAAAGCTGGAATAGTTGCTGGCTTATTTCTGTAGACTTTAGACTTGACGTAGCCCCACAAAAAATAGTCTAAAGGCGTCAAATCGCATGATCTTGGTGGCCAACTTACCGGTCCATTTCTTGAGATGAATTGTTCTCCGAAGTTTTCCCTCAAAATGGCCATAGAATCGCGAGCTGTGTGGCATGTAGCGCCATCTTGTTGAAACCACATGTCAACCAAGTTCAGTTCTTCCATTTTGGGCAAAAAAAAGTTGGATATCATCTCACGGTAGCGCTCACCATTCACAGTTACGTTACGATTCGCATCATCTTTGAAGAAGTACGGTCCAATGATGCCACCAGCCCATAAACCGCACCAAACTGTGACTTTTTCTGGATGCATTGGTAGCTCTTGCAATGCTTCTGGCTGATATTCACTCCAAAATCGACAATTCTGCCTATTTACGTACCCATTGAGCCAAAAATGAGCTTCGTCGCTGAACACAATTTCTTTCTTTCTGAACTTTCTTAACAGAGCACGCATTTTGATAATAAAATTCAATGATTTGCAAGCGTTGCTCGTTAGTAAGTCTATTCATGATGAAATGTCAAAGCATACTGAGCATCTTTCTCTTTGAAACCATGTCTGAAATCCCACGTGATCTGTCAAATACTAATGCATGAAAATCCTAACCTCAAAAAAATCACTCTTTAAAATATACGGGAAAATACAAACCCTAATCCGAATATACTGAACTGATTTGGCTGAAATTTATATCACTTATACTTTATAATATTGTCTATCGTGCAGGGAAATGATTTTGTGATTTTTTTTTTTCAAAAAATGCATCAGGTGCTCACAAGCTACTGTTTTTATTGTAAATTTAGAATCTCCATCATTTATTTTTTTATGTCTGGTCAAAATTTAGTCAAATTCTAGTTCCACAAAGTGGGTCAAATGATCATTGGAGAAAATGTCGTATCAGTTTTTGTTCAAAAATTCCCTTCGATAATTGTGTAAGCTCATCTACTTCATTTTAGTGTGTAAAATTAATTTAAATTAATTAATTTAAATAATTCTCGAATAAAATAGTCTATTTGTATGTACATCAATAATTTTTTCTAAATTTTTCGATTCATCACCTACAATTCGAATTTCATTAATGAAGTCTGTACCTTAGTACATGACTTAGGCGATTGGATTATATTGACATTATCTTATGATATAATACTTACTGGGCAGATTTTTTAGTTCGAACGAAATAACGACATAATTGATTTACTGTTCTTGTTGTTGCTGTTGCTTCACTTTAAATTTTTGAGTTTTTACACTATGAAAATTTGCTGATGACTATTAAATAAAGTTTAAATTCTCCAATAAATCCCATGAAAATAAAAATTGTAACTACCTTTACTGCATTCTTGGTTCGTTGCGTGGAGTTTTTCTGACGTCCCATATCTTTTGTCGTTAGCAGCCACTGTGCAACATCACACTTCGCACATCGCCGCAGAGTCAGAAATCTATTTGTCGCTCTTTGTGTGTGTGTCCACAGCCATTCATATATACATATATGTACGTACATACAATTTGAGCCACAATTCAATTGACTTTTTTACGGCCAACCATAAAATGTTATATTTTATTTGGTTAAAAGAACAGCAGCAACAACAACCAAAGACCAACCCAACAAAACAAATTTGATGCGTTTTTCTTCCTGTTGAAGACAAACCGAAAACGTACACACCGAAAAAGAAGAAGATGACGACGACGACGAAAAAAGAGGATACAAGAGGATAAAAAGAAATTGGGGGTAACAGTTAAGCCTTTAATAATGTCATTACATAATGAGACACACGGCCACAACTGGAAACCAGGTCGTAAAGAGCGAGTGTACCGAGAGAGAATTACAATGAGTTGGATAGACCGAAGAATACCCTATAATAGGGTGGTATTTAACAGAAATGTCACTTGAACCTTAGTCTGGAAAGTAATCACCCGAATCACTTAGACAATTCGGGTTTATTGTAGGAACAACCTGAGTCACTCTTGAAAAATTATATCTTGCCCACATCTAGGCTAGCCAATGCAGCTCAAAATTGAACCAACTAAACCTCTCCTAACCTTAGCCGTAAAAATCTTCTCCACGTCTCCAAAACTCAAAAGGCTTTTGATTCTATGTCCAGCATAGAATATTGAAACCTAAACATATCATACTTTTACCAGACCATATTTTGGTGTCTAGGTCTGTATATCGTCAGGGGTGTAACTATATAAGCAATAGAACTTGCCGTCTTACCATTCTCTCCATAATCCGAAATATATCATTTACAATGATTCCACAAGGACCACAGAATAATGCCGTTACAAAGTGTCTCAGCAACCAAAATTACAATATGACAATATGGCTATATGGCTATATGGCTATATGGCTATATGACTGTATGACTATATGACTATATGACTATATGACTGTATGACTATATGACTATATGACTATATGACTATATGACTATATGACTATATGACTATATGACTATATGACTATATGACTATATGACTATATGACTATATGACTATATGACTATATGACTATATGACTATATGACTATATGACTATATGACTATATGACTATATGACTATATGACTATATGACTATATGACTATATGACTATATGACTATATGACTATATGACTATATGACTATATGACTATATGACTATATGACTATATGACTATATGACTATATGACTATATGACTATATGACTATATGACTATATGACTATATGACTATATGACTATATGACTATATGACTATATGACTATATGACTATATGACTATATGACTATATGACTATATGACTATATGACTATATGACTATATGACTATATGACTATATGACTATATGACTATATGACTATATGACTATATGACTATATGACTATATGACTATATGACTATATGACTATATGACTATATGACTATATGACTATATGACTATATGACTATATGACTATATGACTATATGACTATATGACTATATGACTATATGACTATATGACTATATGACTATATGACTATATGACTATATGACTATATGACTATATGACTATATGACTATATGACTATATGACTATATGACTATATGACTATATGACTATATGACTATATGACTATATGACTATATGACTATATGACTATATGACTATATGACTATATGACTATATGACTATATGACTATATGACTATATGACTATATGACTATATGACTATATGACTATATGACTATATGACTATATGACTATATGACTATATGACTATATGACTATATGACTATATGACTATATGACTATATGACTATATGACTATATGACTATATGACTATATGACTATATGACTATATGACTATATGACTATATGACTATATGACTATATGACTATATGACTATATGACTATATGACTATATGACTATATGACTATATGACTATATGACTATATGACTATATGACTATATGACTATATGACTATATGACTATATGACTATATGACTATATGACTATATGACTATATGACTATATGACTATATGACTATTTGACTATATAAATATATATATATACAATGACTCCTCAAGGACCTCAAAAGAATAGTGTTACAAACTGCTTCAGCAACCTAAAATACTTTCCTCTTTTCCCTCCGGCAAATAAGCAAGGCATAAAAAGGGTTAAGAGACCTCACAAAAAAACACACGAACGAGCTCAATAAAAATAAATATATGTTCATAGTTTAATGATACCAGCAAGACGGACGGACGGACAGACTGAAGGAGGACAGACAAAAAACGGTCCAAGCACGTGATAAAACCATCAAAAAGTTGCACACATGAGTAAAATTATAAGAAAAACTGCAAATAGAAAAAAATTAAAGAAAGTGTTTGTCGGTTTTACGACAACCAACGACTGCGAAACAATACCAAAAGGACGAAAATCCAAAACAGAAAAAATAATAATAGAAACAGGTAGTCACATCAACACAACTCGTTCCGGCCACGTTGGTCCCATGTTAAGAAATGTTATGATAATTCAAGCAAGTCCTGCCTTTCTTTCGTTTCGCATATGGAGAGTGAATAAAACGTGACTGCTATAAAAATTTATGATGTCCAATTATTTATGATCATTAGAATGATGATATTTTTTACTGGTAGTGGTCTGGGTGCTGTGTATTGTGTGTGTGTGTGCGTGCGTGTATGGAGGACGACATTTATGTGCTTTACTTGCAAAGGTTAAATTTTATGATCCAACAAAAAAATATGTTTATGTGTGTTGTTTCACAAAACCGAATAGTCATTTTGTTAATTGCATTTTTAAACACTTCCCCTTCCGCCACCCAAACGCCGACTAAAATCATCGTGCCAATCAGCAGGCAACAGAATGTACTTCGAAGTTTTTGTTAAACGTGTTCATTAGGGGGGTACGGGAAGGATACAATGAAATATCACTGGTAATTGGTGACAATTTGGGATGGTAGGAATTTCATACATATAGGGTGGGCCATTTCAAATTTTAAATTAGAATCGGCTATAAAAGAAGTATTGATTATTTTTTCAAATTTCTGGTTTTATTGGTAAGGTTGAACTTTGTCATTTAATAAAGGAACACAATGGTAGTCATTCATATGACTACCTCGACTGGCTGGCAGTACCTCTTCCGATCAACCTAATTTTATTAGTACATAACCCCAAAATCCACATCAAACAGTGACTCGTTGTGGATGCATTGATTTCTCAATAGCGGCAATTTTGCTTGTTGACGTAGCCACCGAGGTGTAAATGGGCCTAATCAATCAAGATGATTTTTCGATAGAATTCCGGATCATTTTCATTCATGAATTTTAATAATTTCAATGCGTTGTTGAAGTGTGCATCGTTCCATTTTTAGTAATGACGTAGTTTCTACTTGTCGAATGCCAAAGAATAAAAGCTTCAAAAGTGACAGCTACCGTGCAACTGGGCGAATCGGCAAATTCCCATAATAACATCGAATTTTTTAGAGTATTTTATCATATTTTTCAATGTCAGTTTGGACTTACTTGATATTGGGTATGCGCATTCCCCTATAACAAAAACGTGTATCATAAAGTGATATTTAATGGTGGGGGGTGAAATGGGGCAAAAAGGGATAAAAATTGTACCTATCAAACGGTAACAGCTAGAAACACGAAATTGTACATTCCTCCAATTGGGTAGATACATAATGTATAAGTATTTTTCCAAATTCGTACTTTTAAGGGATAAAAAGAGAATAGAGGGATAAAAATGGTACCAACCATACAACTGTTCCTAGAATAATGAAATACGTTGTCTGATTGCGTAGACACGAAATATGAAAAGGTTTTTCAAATTCGTACTTTTAAGGGGTAAATTGGGAAAAGGGGGATACAAATGGTACCAATCGAACTAATGAAAGTCGGTGTATACTTTTCTCTGAGTTTGTAGACACGAAAAATTTTATTTAATTCGTACTTTTTGCGGTTTAAATGGAAAAAGGGATACAAATTATACCATCCAAATGACCACAGCTAGAGTTGTGAAATTCGGAGTACACACGAAAAATAAAAAGGTTTTTCAAAATTCGTACAGTCTAGGGATACAAAGGGAACAGAGGGATAAAAATTTTACCAACTAAATGGCTACAGCTAGAATGACGAAATTAGGTGTGTACTTCCCTCTAATTGCGTATACACGTAAAATAAAGAAATAAAATAGAAAAAGGGGGATAACAATTTTATCAAATAAAACCTACAATCATGGTATTTGGTGACTGCATAGGCACGCAAAATAAAAAGATTTTTCCACATTCCAACTATTTTACTTTTACGGCAAAAATTGGTTGAATCATTTGAATTTTTTACTGAACCAACACTCAGGGATGTCCTCTATAAATACAGTACATTGCGTTGGCGGAAGGACGATCGGGTATTAGATGGAGGAAAGAGGATCTTGCACTGTGTACGTGAGAGAAAATGTATTTTCAAACTTGTACTTTTGGTATTAAAATCGGATGGAAATACAACCAACTATAGCACCCACTATCCACCAATCTTTGTGGTATTTAAGCCTTTCTGAAGATTGCTCTCTTACTTTTACTTTTTGAATCGACATGAAGTATATTTCGAAATATATTTTTATTTATTTATTTATTATGAATTACAATACAAAGTAAATTTTATATTCTAATTTTGGGTCCAGGGATTGAGCCGGGGTGACTAAGACCATTTTAGCTAGTTATTGCAGCGACAGACCAGAGCCTCTGGTGGGAATCGAACCCACGACCCCCACGCTGATAGCCGAGCACGTTACCAACTCGACTGCCGGGGCGCTCTCAAAATAATAAAAATTTTGTATTTATTTTCCAACAAGAGGTGTTATTTTGAATCACCCAGTATTTCGGTAGCTGTTACTTTTGAAGCTTTTATTCTTTGACATTTGACAAGTATAAACTACGCAATTACTAAAAATGCAACTATACACGCTTCAACAACGCATTGAAATTATTAAAATTCATGAAAGAAAATGAACCGGAATTCCATCGAAAAACATATTGACTGATGTGGCCCATTTCCACCTCGGTGGCTACGTCAACAGTCAAAATTGTCGCATCTGGGGCTCGGAAAACCCAAGAGTTATTGTTAAGACGCCTCTCCATCCTCATCGTGTGACTGTTTGGTACGGTTTATGGTCTGGCGGGGTCATTGGACCTTACTTTTTGGAAAATGAGCTTGGATCAACAGTTACGGTGAATGGATTGCGCTATCGAGAGATGATTAATAATTTTTTATGGTTGGATGATATTGATCTGGGCAACGTTTACTTTCAACAAGACGGCGCTACGTGTCACACAAGCAACGAAACCATTGCTCTTTTACGGGAAAAGTTTCCGGGCCGTGTTATCTCTCGAAGAGGTGATCACAATTGGCCACCGCGATCTTGTGATTTAACACCTTGCGACTTCTTCCTTTGGGGCCACGTAAAAGATAAGGTCTACGCCAACAGCCCAGCGTCGATTCAAGACGAGTCTATCGAGGACATAGGGTAGCCACTTTGCGATTATGTGTTAGATCGGTTCAGATTTATATATAGCTCCCATACAAATTTCGCTCCCGATTTAACTTTTCCGCCCCAGAAACTACGAATTTTCACCGAATTTCTTCAAAGTGAGCATAACACCTTATATTTGAAGTGGAAGAACTTATTGTGAAAGTTAGTCACATTTTTCCATGTTTGGAGATAGCCCGATACAAATATTCTTATCGATATGACAAATCGAACCAGGTCGTATTAGCCTATTCTTCCCGTTTTCACTTTTTAACCGAGTTGGACTGTATTCGGTTGGAAAGTGGAGTGTATCATATAGTCGGCCCTGCCCGACTTTAGCCTTTCCTTACTTATTTTTTAATATTTTTATTTATTTGGCTATATTAAAAAATACATTTTCCTGTAATGTTACTGTACTTATGCGAAAATCGACATCCTTTGTGTAATACAATCCATGGTGGAGGGACGAACTTATCGCCGGTTTTACTTGTTACTATTTTACCTTTTTATTATTTAACTATTATAAGTTTTATCGATTTGACTGTTAAACTATTTTATTATTTTACTTTCTAACTATTTTATTACTTTACTTTTTAACTTTTTATTATTTTACTATTTTATATTTGACTGTTAGTAGCTATTTGGTTATTTTATTATTAAACTATTTTACTAATCCACTATTTTATTATTTTACTATTTTCCAATTTACTATTTAACAAATGTACTATTCTATTTTACTATTTTCTTTTTTTTTACTACTTTACTATTTACTGCTTAACTATTTTACTGGTTCACTACTACTACTTTCAACAATTTGACTATTTTCGTGCAATCGATTAGTTCCCCTAGTTGGAAGAATAGTTTTCTCTTCATTTGTACTTTCCCCTCTGTGCATCAATTTAATAAATCGGAAATTTGATCTTTAAGTTTTAGTTTGTTTATACAGTATAGTTTTTCTCCCCCGCAAACACAAATGCACTACTACTACTACTTCTACAAGTGCATACTCCACCATGACAATATACACACTCACTCGCACACACACACACATGGACGAGCTTACACTTTGTACGCAGCCAGGATATGGAATTTACATCATAAAGTTCCGTCCGTCATTTACAGTTATGTGTTGTATGTTGTAATAAATCAAATTTTTCGGGTTTTGTATGTTGTCATTTCAGAATTGTTGAGTAACTTGAGCATCGAAGCTGCTGTTGGTGTACGACTCGTTTTTGTTGTTCTATTCCATTGATGGTGGCAAGATGATACGAGTATATATGAATGGCTGGTCGGATGGTTGGTTGGTTGACTGTCTGCTGGGGCAGATGGATGGCATGGATGGATGGAGGTAGTCCTTGGTCATTTATTGCTGTTTGCACAGTCAGCCAACCAGGCAGTCTAATGCTTCTCAGCAAACATACTGACTCAAATACAATGCAGATAGTCAAAGGGATGATGGTGGATGGTGGATGGCGATCATAATGATGTTGCCGGCGCTGAGGACGATGGCGATGGTGATGATGATGCTGACAATAACTATGACGTTGTAGGTGTTATTGCTATTATTTACAATCACATTTACACTCGCATTCACACATTTTCAGCAAATATTCCATAACATTTGAGCACACATTCAGACATGTACAGCATGGGCAATGAATATAAGTTTGGCTATTTTATTGTTCCATATTCATTTGAATAAATAGAAAAAACCCTATTTGGAAGACTTTCAAATGTCATTTTATAAAATTTTAATACTATTGTCAATGCCATATTTCATCCCTTTTTGTTCATTTGCTGCACTCTTATATATTACAGATATATTATAATATTAAATTGGCACTGAATTAAATTATAGAGCATACTTTTAGGGCTAACATTTAATTGGTTTGTATTTAAATATGGGCGAAAGTAATAACTGTGATTAAAACGTGGTAATATAATTTGGACATCTATACCTATAAAAGAGTTGCGTTGCTGACTTATTTATCATTGATCAGCGTCCAGATCAAACGGCTGAAGCTTCATGGCATGAAATTTTCCCAAATATGAGGGAAACGCGACTAAGAAAGGTTTTTATGAAATTCGTACTTTTAGGGGGTAAAATGGCACAAAAAAGGGATAAGCATCGAACATTCGTCCCGACTAAACGGCAGTAGCTAGAAACATGAAACTCGGTATGTGCCTTGAACCTTCCATGCAGTCGAGCTATAAAAAGGGATTTTTCGAAATTTGTACTTTTAAGGGTGGAAAAAGACAAAATAAATATAAATGGTACCAATTTAAGTAATACAGCTATATTCGTGAAAATCGGTATTTACATTTCTCTGACAACCTAGACTTGGAACATGAATGCATTTTTCGAAAATTGTACTTTTGAAGGGCGAGCGGGACAAAAAGGGATAAATTTGGTACCAATTTAAGTAATATTCGTGAAAATCGGTATTTAAATTTCTCTGATACCCAGACTTGCAACATGAATGGATTTTTCGAAAATTGTACTTTTAACACATTGAGTGTCAAGCGGTTTTGACGCAAACCTTCTCAGGACGCCAAACATTTTTTGGGCTATAAGTAAAAGCAATCAACGTGGCACCCCACGACGGGTTAGGTATCGTATGGAAATATACGACGTGGCACTTAATGTATTAAAGGGCGAGCGGGACAAAAAGAGATAAATTTGGTACCAATTTAAGTAATGCAGCTATGTTCATGAACATCGGTATTTACAATATCTTTGACAACATAGAAATGGATTTTTCGAAATTTGTACTTTTAAAAGAGACAAAAGGGATAAAAATGGTACTATATTCGTGAAAATCGGTATTCACATTTCTCGGAAAACCTAGACTGAGAACCTAAGTAGATTTTTCGAAATTTGTACTTTTAACGGGCGAGCGGAATAAAAATGGTACAAACTAAAGTATATATATATTCGTGAATATTGGTACCTAATTACCTCTCACCTCATAGAAGCGAAATATAAATGCAAGTTTGTTCTTTTAAGGGGTGCGCGGCACAAAAAGGGATAAAAATGGTACCAACTAAATTATTGCAGCTAGAATCGTGAAAATTGGCATGTAAATTCCTCTGACCATATAGAAATGCAGTAAAATTGGATTTTTTAAAATTTGTACATTTAAGGGGTGTGGGGCACAAAAGGGATCAAAATGGTACCAACTAAAATATTGCAGCTAGATCGTTAAATTTTGCATGTAAATTCTTCTGACCGTGTAGAAGTGCAGTGAAATAGGATTTTTCGAAATTTGTACTTTTAAGGGTGCGCTGGACAAAAGGGATAAAAATGGTACCAACAAAATTATTGCAGCTAGAATCGTGAAATTTGACATGTAAATTCCTCTGACCATGTAGAAGTGCAATAAAATTGGATTTTTCGAAATTTGTACTTTGAAGGGTGCGCTGGACAAAAGGGATAAAAATGGTACCAACTAAATTATTGCAGCTAGAATCGTGAAATTTGACATGTAAATTCCTCTAACCATGTAAAGTGCAATAAAATTGGATTTTTCGAAATTAAAGGGCGAGATGGACAAAAAGGGATAAAAATGGTACCAACTAAAGTATTACAGCTAGAAATGTGAAAGTTGGTATGTAAATTCCTCTCACCGTATAGAAACAAAGTAAAATTAGATTTTTTCGAAATTTGTATTTTTAGGGGCGAGCGGGACAAAAAGGGATAAAAATGGTACCAACTAAAGTATTACAGCTAGAACCGTGAAATTTGGTATGTAAATTCCTCTGACCATATAGAAGTAAAATTTGACTTGTTCGAATTTTGTACTTTTAAGGAAGAGCGGGATAAAAATGGTACCAACTAAAGTATTACAGCTAGAAACGTAAAATTTGGTATGTAAATTCCTCTGACCATATAGAAACGAAGTAAAATTGGATTTTTCGAAATTTGTACATTTAAGGGGCGAGCGGGACAAAAAGGGATAAAAATGGTACCAACTAAAGTATTACAGCTAGAATCGTGAAATTTGGTATGTAAATTCCTCTGACCATGTAGAAGCGCAGTATAATTGGATTGTTCGAAATTTGTACTTTTTAGGGGTAGGCGGGACAAAAAGGGTTCCAATTTAAGAATTGCAGCTATAGTCGGGAAATTTGGAGTGTAAATTGTGTATAAAGCGCAATCTAAATGGATTTTTTCGCAATTTTCTTATAGGGGGTGAGCAACAACGGATAAAAGTAGTACCAACTAAAGTATTGGAGCTATAGTCTTGAAATGTGGGGTGTAAGTTCCACTGACAACATTGCTCCGATCACGTAGACGGGCAACGTATATTGATTTTTTAGAATTTGTACTTTGAAAGGGATACAAATGTTACCAACTAAAGCATTACAGTTAGAATCATGAAATTTTACATCTAAATTCCTCTGACCATGTTGAAGCGCAGTAAAATAAGATTTTACGAAATTTTTACTTTTAGGACAAAAGGGGATAAAAATGGTACCCATTAAAGCATTGTAGCGTGTACATTTCTCTGACCACGTAGACGTATAAATTAATTTTTGAAGTTTTAAGGGGTGAGCGGGACAAAAAGGGATAAAGTACATGTTTTTAGGAGAGAAACGAGAATACAGTGACTTTGCAAAATGTGTACTTTTTGGGAAAAAGGTTACAAAATGGCCAGCACAACTAGAAACATGAGGGTTCGAAACTGGGTAGAAAATATTGTATCCCAAAAAGGATGTTGCCTTCGAAAATCATGAAAAAAAAATAAAAATTGTATATAGGCGTGGGACATGACACTTTTGTCGATTTGATCTATAGAGATTTAGCTCATGCAAAATAACTTAAACACTCCAACCAAACTAAAGTGGAAGAAAAGAAAGGTAGCACGATTTTAAGATTAATTTCGAGACAACCAAATTACCGCTCTTATATTTCAGTGGTCTACTGTATGAATTGTTGTGAATGAGTTTTGGCATAAATGGTTTTTGTATTGTTGTTGTTGTTGTTGGTCTCTCGGTCGGTTGTAACCGAATAGAACATCATTTGTTTGCTAATTGTGTCACAGTAATGGTGATTATTCGAAGCCATATCCAACTTCCGACCATGATGACTTAACTTTGTTTACATAGCCAAGCCCATGCCCATACCCATGGCCATGGCCATGTTCATGTATCTATATGGGGTAATTAATATAAAATGCCAATTAAATTGTATTAATGCAATACGTGTACGTGCAAGTGTAGTGAAATTATCTTGAAGTTCAAAATTGAGTGAATTAATTGTAAATCATTTTGTGTGAATTTCAATTGAAAAGGAAACCTCAAGAATGAGTGTTTACAACCAACTTCATTCGGATAATTTCGATGGCCATAGACATTACAAGGGAAATTTGATACTTTTGCTTAATCAAGAAGTTTTCATTTTCCATTTGCTCACTCTCAAGGATGTACTATGTTGTGGCCACACAAAGTGGTCTCGCTGGCCTAGGCATTTTGTTAACCTTAAAATTAATAAATTGTGTGTGGATGTGTGTGTGACTTAATGTCATTGCCACGCCTTTACCTTCAACTGTGAGTGTGTGTGTGTTTGAAACAATGCCACCACCATGCTGACGCTGATGATGCTGATGGTATCACCCTATCCTGCCATTTGCCAACAACTGAGCAACATCGACACATTCCCCACAAGTCGTCGTTCGTTCGTACAGACATACATTCGACATTCGTAACACAATGTGTGGGTACAATGACAAACACATAATGCAGCATGTTGCACATACAGACATATATGCATGCAGTCATACAAACATACATGCCACAACTCGTGGCACGAATTGGAGCATTATAATGAGTTTCTGAATTTCGGAAAAGTATAAGTTTACCATTTTACTATTTTACTATTTTACTATTTTACTATTTTACTATTTTACTATTTTACTATTTTACTATTTTACTATTTTACTATTTTACTATTTTACTATTTTACTATTTTACTATTTTACTATTTTACTATTTTACTATTTTACTATTTTACTATTTTACTATTTTACTATTTTACTATTTTACTATTTTACTATTTTACTATTTTACTATTTTACTATTTTACTATTTTACTATTTTACTATTTTACTATTTTACTATTTTACTATTTTACTATTTTACTATTTTACTATTTTACTATTTTACTATTTTACTATTTTACTATTTTACTATTTTACTATTTTACTATTTTACTATTTTACTATTTTACTATTTTACTATTTTACTATTTTACTATTTTACTATTTTACTATTTTACTATTTTACTATTTTACTATTTTACTATTTTACTATTTTACTATTTTACTATTTTACTATTTTACTATTTTACTATTTTACTATTTTACTATTTTACTATTTTACTATTTTACTATTTTACTATTTTACTATTTTACTATTTTACTATTTTACTATTTTACTATTTTACTATTTTACTATTTTACTATTTTACTATTTTACTATTTTACTATTTTACTATTTTACTATTTTACTATTTTACTATTTTACTATTTTACTATTTTACTATTTTACTATTTTACTATTTTACTATTTTACTATTTTACTATTTTACTATTTTACTATTTTACTATTTTACTATTTTACTATTTTACTATTTTACTATTTTACTATTTTACTATTTTACTATTTTACTATTTTACTATTTTACTATTTTACTATTTTACTATTTTACTATTTTACTATTTTACTATTTTACTATTTTACTATTTTACTATTTTACTATTTTACTATTTTACTATTTTACTATTTTACTATTTTACTATTTTACTATTTTACTATTTTACTATTTTACTATTTTACTATTTTACTATTTTACTATTTTACTATTTTACTATTTTACTATTTTACTATTTTACTATTTTACTATTTTACTATTTTACTATTTTACTATTTTACTATTTTACTATTTTACTATTTTACTATTTTACTATTTTACTATTTTACTATTTTACTATTTTACTATTTTACTATTTTACTATTTTACTATTTTACTATTTTACTATTTTACTACTTTACTATTTTACTATTTTACTATTTTACTATTTTACTATTTTACTATTTTACTATTTTACTATTTTACTATTTTACTATTTTACTATTTTACTATTTTACTATTTTACTATTTTACTATTTTACTATTTTACTATTTTACTATTTTACTATTTTACTATTTTACTATTTTACTATTTTACTATTTTACTATTTTACTATTTTACTATTTTACTATATTACTATTTTACTATTTTACTATTTGACTATTCTTCTATTTTAGTGTTATTTCCAAAATACATCGATTTCCAACCACTGTGGGCTATCGATTTGTCCCCTCTAAGTTCGTGCCACTGGTGGTCTAACTTTCCACGCTGCTTCGCTTGCAATGTTGTTGCTGTTCGAATTGCAGTCATAGTTGTTGCCAAACAACAATGCCAAATGCCACCAGAATAGTTTCCCATGCGTGTTGGATCTTAGCTTTGCAGCAATGCATTGCGACTAGTGGCACTATCACCTCGATGAATGTGTTAGCGCCAAAGGCAGCAACGGCAATGTCATTACACAGTAAAGCTACAAAAACACAAACCTCGTCACACACACTTCCATGCACACACACTCATACACAGAGACAGAAAAATGTAATAGACAATAAATTTTGTTACGCTCATTGTCAACACAAAATCAAAAACATTACATGCGTCTCGGAAAAAAGCATCGAAAGCTACACTGAAATTAACACACTCGCACAGATACAATTGCACACACACATGCAGGCACACCATTCATTCATTTGTCGTCTGATCATTCAGTTAAACCCACTCTTTCATTTGTCGTTGTCCTTCGGCAGCCACAACGGGTGAGTGCTTTAAACTGCATTACATGTGGCTGTGGCACATAAACACGGAAACACACACACACTCCCACTCACACACATATGTATGCCCACAGAATATGTTTTCTTTGTGCAAATATCCTTTTTTCGGGGGAGAATGCAAGAGTGAGTAGAGGATTTCAAGTTCATGTTACATCAATTCGAAATGTGTGTGTGGCTGTGTTTTTCATGTTTTCCTTTTGGAGGATCTTAAAAAGTTTCGTTCAGAATTTATGAATTTCGAATAGTTTTAATGTGGTTTCGGCACACACATACACACATTGGAAATACATATTTATGAAGGTTAGACGGGTATGAAGCATTTGTAATACTTGGTCAGGATATATGCAGTATTTTTCTGCGTTCAAGGATATTTTGTGTATTTTCTTAGAAGTTTGGCAAATATCCGACCGTAATAGTGCAAGCTTACGATGGTTTTAAGGAGATCCGAAAACATGCCTAACATATATGTTGTACATTGGTAAGTGTATAAGTGTGTAGCTATGTGGATATAGGTGCATACATATTCATATTTATCTGCATTAGGGTGGAGCACATCAGTGTTTGCTAATACGTACACTTTCTTTTCAATCTACAACCTACAATATTTATTTCGCATTCGAACAGTTGTTCTGTGCAAATCCTCGATTTTTCTTGTAGATTTTTTTCGCGACTAACTACATAACTGTTACAAGCGATGTTGGTTCTTAATGCACACGTTAGATTTTAGCCATATATCCCGCGAAAATGAAAATTTTGCCAAAATATTCAATTTGTATTTTTTGTTTACCATGTTCTAGCGAAACACCCATAGTTTTTGTCGAAAAAGATCGATCTTCCAAAAAAACATGGCCAAAATTAACCCTAGTATTTTTATACCCTCCACCTCCAGGATGGGGGTATATTCACTTTGTCATTACGTTTGTAACACCTTAAAATATTCATCGGAGACCCCATAAAGTATATATATTCTGGGTCGTGGTAAAATTCTAAGACGATATAGCCATGTCCGTCTGTCTGTCTGTTGAAAGCACGTTAGCTTCCGAATGATATGAGCTAGGAGGTTCAAATTTTTCCTAATTGTGTCAATTGGGATTGAAAGTGGGCGAAATTGGCCCAGAAGGAAAAAATTTTCCCTCACAAGGACTGAAAATACCCCTAATATTTAGAGTATTGCAGCATGTTTTTTGAACATAATAGCTTGTATTTACATGATATTTGCAATTCGTATTCCCTTTATAGCATAAAAGGGCACCATAGAGTGATTTATATTTGTAGGGGGTGAAATTGGACGAAAAGGGATAAAAATAGTACCTATCAAACGACAACAGATAAAAACACGAAATTTGTGTGTACATACCTCTAATAGAGTAGATACATTTAAGGGGATACTTTTAAGGGGTTAAATGGGGATAGAGGGATAAAAATAGTACCAACCAAACGGCTGCACCTAGAATAATGAAATTCGCAGTATATATTCCTCTGATTGCGTAGACACATAAAAAAGGAAATTTTCGAAATTCGTACTTTTAGGGTGTAAAATGGAAAAAGAGGATAAAAATTGTACCAAACAAATGGATGAAGCTAGAACAATGAAATTCGCGGTATACATTCCTCTGACTGAGTGACACGAAAAAAAAAACATTTTTCCCAATTTCTTACTTTCAAGGGATTCAATGGGAGCAGAGGGATAAAAATGGTACCAACAAAAAGGCTACAGCTAGAATGATGAAATTTTCGAAAGTCGTACTTTTAAGGAGTAAAATGCGAAAAAGGTGATAAAAATGGTACCAACAAAATGGCCGCAGATAGTATCATGGAATTCGGTGTATACATTCCTCTGAGTGCATAGCAACGAAAATAATTTTTTCTTCCAAATTCGTGCTTTATATTGTTGCTTTTACGACAAAAAATGGTAGAATCATGAAGTTGTCTTATACTGCGTACGTGAGAGATAGGGTATTTTCAAAATGTATACTTTTGAATTTAAAATAGATGGAAAT
>CANDYM010000506.1:0-48361 GCA_947397865.1 Polietes domitor
AACTAAATAACTAAATAACTAAATAACTAAATAACTAAATAACTAAATAACTAAATAACTAAATAACTAAATAACTAAATAACTAAATAACTAAATAACTAAATAACTAAATAACTAAATAACTAAATAACTAAATAACTAAATAACTAAATAACTAAATAACTAAATAACTAAATAACTAAATAACTAAATAACTAAATAACTAAATAACTAAATAACTAAATAACTAAATAACTAAATAACTAAATAACTAAATAACTAAATAACTAAATAACTAAATAACTAAATAACTAAATAACTAAATAACTAAATAACTAAATAACTAAATAACTAAATAACTAAATAACTAAATAACTAAATAACTAAATAACTAAATAACTAAATAACTAAATAACTAAATAACTAAATAACTAAATAACTAAATAACTAAATAACTAAATAACTAAATAACTAAATAACTAAATAACTAAATAACTAAATAACTAAATAACTAAATAACTAAATAACTAAATAACTAAATAACTAAATAACTAAATAACTAAATAACTAAATAACTAAATAACTAAATAACTAAATAACTAAATAACTAAATAACTAAATAACTAAATAACTAAATAACTAAATAACTAAATAACTAAATAACTAAATAACTAAATAACTAAATAACTAAATAACTAAATAACTAAATAACTAAATAACTAAATAACTAAATAACTAAATAACTAAATAACTAAATAACTAAATAACTAAATAACTAAATAACTAAATAACTAAATAACTAAATAACTAAATAACTAACTATAACTAAATAACTAAATAACTAAATAACTAAATAACTAAATAACTAAATAACTAAATAACTAAATAACTAAATAACTAAATAACTAAATAACTAAATAACTAAATAACTAAATAACTAAATAACTAAATAACTAAATAACTAAATAACTAAATAACTAAATAACTAAATAACTAAATAACTAAATAACTAAATAACTAAATAACTAAATAACTAAATAACTAAATAACTAAATAACTAAATAACTAAATAACTAAATAACTAAATAACTAAATAACTAAATAACTAAATAACTAAATAACTAAATAACTAAATAACTAAATAACTAAATAACTAAATAACTAAATAACTAAATAACTAAATAACTAAATAACTAAATAACTAAATAACTAAATAACTAAATAACTAAATAACTAAATAACTAAATAACTAAATAACTAAATAACTAAATAACTAAATAACTAAATAACTAAATAACTAAATAACTAAATAACTAAATAACTAAATAACTAAATAACTAAATAACTAAATAACTAAATAACTAAATAACTAAATAACTAAATAACTAAATAACTAAATAACTAAATAACTAAATAACTAAATAACTAAATAACTAAATAACTAAATAACTAAATAACTAAATAACTAAATAACTAAATAACTAAATAACTAAATAACTAAATAACTAAATAACTAAATAACTAAATAACTAAATAACTAAATAACTAAATAACTAAATAACTAAATAACTAAATAACTAAATAACTAAATAACTAAATAACTAAATAACTAAATAACTAAATAACTAAATAACTAAATAACTAAATAACTAAATAACTAAATAACTAAATAACTAAATAACTAAATAACTAAATAACTAAATAACTAAATAACTAAATAACTAAATAACTAAATAACTAAATAACTAAATAACTAAATAACTAAATAACTAAATAACTAAATAACTAAATAACTAAATAACTAAATAACTAAATAACTAAATAACTAAATAACTAAATAACTAAATAACTAAATAACTAAATAACTAAATAACTAAATAACTAAATAACTAAATAACTAAATAACTAAATAACTAAATAACTAAATAACTAAATAACTAAATAACTAAATAACTAAATAACTAAATAACTAAATAACTAAATAACTAAATAACTAAATAACTAAATAACTAAATAACTAAATAACTAAATAACTAAATAACTAAATAACTAAATAACTAAATAACTAAATAACTAAATAACTAAATAACTAAATAACTAAATAACTAAATAACTAAATAACTAAATAACTAAATAACTAAATAACTAAATAACTAAATAACTAAATAACTAAATAACTAAATAACTAAATAACTAAATAACTAAATAACTAAATAACTAAATAACTAAATAACTAAATAACTAAATAACTAAATAACTAAATAACTAAATAACTAAATAACTAAATAACTAAATAACTAAATAACTAAATAACTAAATAACTAAATAACTAAATAACTAAATAACTAAATAACTAAATAACTAAATAACTAAATAACTAAATAACTAAATAACTAAATAACTAAATAACTAAATAACTAAATAACTAAATAACTAAATAACTAAATAACTAAATAACTAAATAACTAAATAACTAAATAACTAAATAACTAAATAACTAAATAACTAAATAACTAAATAACTAAATAACTAAATAACTAAATAACTAAATAACTAAATAACTAAATAACTAAATAACTAAATAACTAAATAACTAAATAACTAAATAACTAAATAACTAAATAACTAAATAACTAAATAACTAAATAACTAAATAACTAAATAACTAAATAACTAAATAACTAAATAACTAAATAACTAAATAACTAAATAACTAAATAACTAAATAACTAAATAACTAAATAACTAAATAACTAAATAACTAAATAACTAAATAACTAAATAACTAAATAACTAAATAACTAAATAACTAAATAACTAAATAACTAAATAACTAAATAACTAAATAACTAAATAACTAAATAACTAAATAACTAAATAACTAAATAACTAAATAACTAAATAACTAAATAACTAAATAACTAAATAACTAAATAACTAAATAACTAAATAACTAAATAACTAAATAACTAAATAACTAAATAACTAAATAACTAAATAACTAAATAACTAAATAACTAAATAACTAAATAACTAAATAACTAAATAACTAAATAACTAAATAACTAAATAACTAAATAACTAAATAACTAAATAACTAAATAACTAAATAACTAAATAACTAAATAACTAAATAACTAAATAACTAAATAACTAAATAACTAAATAACTAAATAACTAAATAACTAAATAACTAAATAACTAAATAACTAAATAACTAAATAACTAAATAACTAAATAACTAAATAACTAAATAACTAAATAACTAAATAACTAAATAACTAAATAACTAAATAACTAAATAACTAAATAACTAAATAACTAAATAACTAAATAACTAAATAACTAAATAACTAAATAACTAAATAACTAAATAACTAAATAACTAAATAACTAAATAACTAAATAACTAAATAACTAAATAACTAAATAACTAAATAACTAAATAACTAAATAACTAAATAACTAAATAACTAAATAACTAAATAACTAAATAACTAAATAACTAAATAACTAAATAACTAAATAACTAAATAACTAAATAACTAAATAACTAAATAACTAAATAACTAAATAACTAAATAACTAAATAACTAAATAACTAAATAACTAAATAACTAAATAACTAAATAACTAAATAACTAAATAACTAAATAACTAAATAACTAAATAACTAAATAACTAAATAACTAAATAACTAAATAACTAAATAACTAAATAACTAAATAACTAAATAACTAAATAACTAAATAACTAAATAACTAAATAACTAAATAACTAAATAACTAAATAACTAAATAACTAAATAACTAAATAACTAAATAACTAAATAACTAAATAACTAAATAACTAAATAACTAAATAACTAAATAACTAAATAACTAAATAACTAAATAACTAAATAACTAAATAACTAAATAACTAAATAACTAAATAACTAAATAACTAAATAACTAAATAACTAAATAACTAAATAACTAAATAACTAAATAACTAAATAACTAAATAACTAAATAACTAAATAACTAAATAACTAAATAACTAAATAACTAAATAACTAAATAACTAAATAACTAAATAACTAAATAACTAAATAACTAAATAACTAAATAACTAAATAACTAAATAACTAAATAACTAAATAACTAAATAACTAAATAACTAAATAACTAAATAACTAAATAACTAAATAACTAAATAACTAAATAACTAAATAACTAAATAACTAAATAACTAAATAACTAAATAACTAAATAACTAAATAACTAAATAACTAAATAACTAAATAACTAAATAACTAAATAACTAAATAACTAAATAACTAAATAACTAAATAACTAAATAACTAAATAACTAAATAACTAAATAACTAAATAACTAAATAACTAAATAACTAAATAACTAAATAACTAAATAACTAAATAACTAAATAACTAAATAACTAAATAACTAAATAACTAAATAACTAAATAACTAAATAACTAAATAACTAAATAACTAAATAACTAAATAACTAAATAACTAAATAACTAAATAACTAAATAACTAAATAACTAAATAACTAAATAACTAAATAACTAAATAACTAAATAACTAAATAACTAAATAACTAAATAACTAAATAACTAAATAACTAAATAACTAAATAACTAAATAACTAAATAACTAAATAACTAAATAACTAAATAACTAAATAACTAAATAACTAAATAACTAAATAACTAAATAACTAAATAACTAAATAACTAAATAACTAAATAACTAAATAACTAAATAACTAAATAACTAAATAACTAAATAACTAAATAACTAAATAACTAAATAACTAAATAACTAAATAACTAAATAACTAAATAACTAAATAACTAAATAACTAAATAACTAAATAACTAAATAACTAAATAACTAAATAACTAAATAACTAAATAACTAAATAACTAAATAACTAAATAACTAAATAACTAAATAACTAAATAACTAAATAACTAAATAACTAAATAACTAAATAACTAAATAACTAAATAACTAAATAACTAAATAACTAAATAACTAAATAACTAAATAACTAAATAACTAAATAACTAAATAACTAAATAACTAAATAACTAAATAACTAAATAACTAAATAACTAAATAACTAAATAACTAAATAACTAAATAACTAAATAACTAAATAACTAAATAACTAAATAACTAAATAACTAAATAACTAAATAACTAAATAACTAAATAACTAAATAACTAAATAACTAAATAACTAAATAACTAAATAACTAAATAACTAAATAACTAAATAACTAAATAACTAAATAACTAAATAACTAAATAACTAAATAACTAAATAACTAAATAACTAAATAACTAAATAACTAAATAACTAAATAACTAAATAACTAAATAACTAAATAACTAAATAACTAAATAACTAAATAACTAAATAACTAAATAACTAAATAACTAAATAACTAAATAACTAAATAACTAAATAACTAAATAACTAAATAACTAAATAACTAAATAACTAAATAACTAAATAACTAAATAACTAAATAACTAAATAACTAAATAACTAAATAACTAAATAACTAAATAACTAAATAACTAAATAACTAAATAACTAAATAACTAAATAACTAAATAACTAAATAACTAAATAACTAAATAACTAAATAACTAAATAACTAAATAACTAAATAACTAAATAACTAAATAACTAAATAACTAAATAACTAAATAACTAAATAACTAAATAACTAAATAACTAAATAACTAAATAACTAAATAACTAAATAACTAAATAACTAAATAACTAAATAACTAAATAACTAAATAACTAAATAACTAAATAACTAAATAACTAAATAACTAAATAACTAAATAACTAAATAACTAAATAACTAAATAACTAAATAACTA
Organism: Polietes domitor; assembly: GCA_947397865.1. Lineage (NCBI taxonomy): Eukaryota > Metazoa > Arthropoda > Insecta > Diptera > Muscidae > Polietes > Polietes domitor. The sequence goes on from CANDYM010000506.1 coordinate 5,896, forward strand.
AATAACTAAATAACTAAATAACTAAATAACTAAATAACTAAATAACTAAATAACTAAATAACTAAATAACTAAATAACTAAATAACTAAATAACTAAATAACTAAATAACTAAATAACTAAATAACTAAATAACTAAATAACTAAATAACTAAATAACTAAATAACTAAATAACTAAATAACTAAATAACTAAATAACTAAATAACTAAATAACTAAATAACTAAATAACTAAATAACTAAATAACTAAATAACTAAATAACTAAATAACTAAATAACTAAATAACTAAATAACTAAATAACTAAATAACTAAATAACTAAATAACTAAATAACTAAATAACTAAATAACTAAATAACTAAATAACTAAATAACTAAATAACTAAATAACTAAATAACTAAATAACTAAATAACTAAATAACTAAATAACTAAATAACTAAATAACTAAATAACTAAATAACTAAATAACTAAATAACTAAATAACTAAATAACTAAATAACTAAATAACTAAATAACTAAATAACTAAATAACTAAATAACTAAATAACTAAATAACTAAATAACTAAATAACTAAATAACTAAATAACTAAATAACTAAATAACTAAATAACTAAATAACTAAATAACTAAATAACTAAATAACTAAATAACTAAATAACTAAATAACTAAATAACTAAATAACTAAATAACTAAATAACTAAATAACTAAATAACTAAATAACTAAATAACTAAATAACTAAATAACTAAATAACTAAATAACTAAATAACTAAATAACTAAATAACTAAATAACTAAATAACTAAATAACTAAATAACTAAATAACTAAATAACTAAATAACTAAATAACTAAATAACTAAATAACTAAATAACTAAATAACTAAATAACTAAATAACTAAATAACTAAATAACTAAATAACTAAATAACTAAATAACTAAATAACTAAATAACTAAATAACTAAATAACTAAATAACTAAATAACTAAATAACTAAATAACTAAATAACTAAATAACTAAATAACTAAATAACTAAATAACTAAATAACTAAATAACTAAATAACTAAATAACTAAATAACTAAATAACTAAATAACTAAATAACTAAATAACTAAATAACTAAATAACTAAATAACTAAATAACTAAATAACTAAATAACTAAATAACTAAATAACTAAATAACTAAATAACTAAATAACTAAATAACTAAATAACTAAATAACTAAATAACTAAATAACTAAATAACTAAATAACTAAATAACTAAATAACTAAATAACTAAATAACTAAATAACTAAATAACTAAATAACTAAATAACTAAATAACTAAATAACTAAATAACTAAATAACTAAATAACTAAATAACTAAATAACTAAATAACTAAATAACTAAATAACTAAATAACTAAATAACTAAATAACTAAATAACTAAATAACTAAATAACTAAATAACTAAATAACTAAATAACTAAATAACTAAATAACTAAATAACTAAATAACTAAATAACTAAATAACTAAATAACTAAATAACTAAATAACTAAATAACTAAATAACTAAATAACTAAATAACTAAATAACTAAATAACTAAATAACTAAATAACTAAATAACTAAATAACTAAATAACTAAATAACTAAATAACTAAATAACTAAATAACTAAATAACTAAATAACTAAATAACTAAATAACTAAATAACTAAATAACTAAATAACTAAATAACTAAATAACTAAATAACTAAATAACTAAATAACTAAATAACTAAATAACTAAATAACTAAATAACTAAATAACTAAATAACTAAATAACTAAATAACTAAATAACTAAATAACTAAATAACTAAATAACTAAATAACTAAATAACTAAATAACTAAATAACTAAATAACTAAATAACTAAATAACTAAATAACTAAATAACTAAATAACTAAATAACTAAATAACTAAATAACTAAATAACTAAATAACTAAATAACTAAATAACTAAATAACTAAATAACTAAATAACTAAATAACTAAATAACTAAATAACTAAATAACTAAATAACTAAATAACTAAATAACTAAATAACTAAATAACTAAATAACTAAATAACTAAATAACTAAATAACTAAATAACTAAATAACTAAATAACTAAATAACTAAATAACTAAATAACTAAATAACTAAATAACTAAATAACTAAATAACTAAATAACTAAATAACTAAATAACTAAATAACTAAATAACTAAATAACTAAATAACTAAATAACTAAATAACTAAATAACTAAATAACTAAATAACTAAATAACTAAATAACTAAATAACTAAATAACTAAATAACTAAATAACTAAATAACTAAATAACTAAATAACTAAATAACTAAATAACTAAATAACTAAATAACTAAATAACTAAATAACTAAATAACTAAATAACTAAATAACTAAATAACTAAATAACTAAATAACTAAATAACTAAATAACTAAATAACTAAATAACTAAATAACTAAATAACTAAATAACTAAATAACTAAATAACTAAATAACTAAATAACTAAATAACTAAATAACTAAATAACTAAATAACTAAATAACTAAATAACTAAATAACTAAATAACTAAATAACTAAATAACTAAATAACTAAATAACTAAATAACTAAATAACTAAATAACTAAATAACTAAATAACTAAATAACTAAATAACTAAATAACTAAATAACTAAATAACTAAATAACTAAATAACTAAATAACTAAATAACTAAATAACTAAATAACTAAATAACTAAATAACTAAATAACTAAATAACTAAATAACTAAATAACTAAATAACTAAATAACTAAATAACTAAATAACTAAATAACTAAATAACTAAATAACTAAATAACTAAATAACTAAATAACTAAATAACTAAATAACTAAATAACTAAATAACTAAATAACTAAATAACTAAATAACTAAATAACTAAATAACTAAATAACTAAATAACTAAATAACTAAATAACTAAATAACTAAATAACTAAATAACTAAATAACTAAATAACTAAATAACTAAATAACTAAATAACTAAATAACTAAATAACTAAATAACTAAATAACTAAATAACTAAATAACTAAATAACTAAATAACTAAATAACTAAATAACTAAATAACTAAATAACTAAATAACTAAATAACTAAATAACTAAATAACTAAATAACTAAATAACTAAATAACTAAATAACTAAATAACTAAATAACTAAATAACTAAATAACTAAATAACTAAATAACTAAATAACTAAATAACTAAATAACTAAATAACTAAATAACTAAATAACTAAATAACTAAATAACTAAATAACTAAATAACTAAATAACTAAATAACTAAATAACTAAATAACTAAATAACTAAATAACTAAATAACTAAATAACTAAATAACTAAATAACTAAATAACTAAATAACTAAATAACTAAATAACTAAATAACTAAATAACTAAATAACTAAATAACTAAATAACTAAATAACTAAATAACTAAATAACTAAATAACTAAATAACTAAATAACTAAATAACTAAATAACTAAATAACTAAATAACTAAATAACTAAATAACTAAATAACTAAATAACTAAATAACTAAATAACTAAATAACTAAATAACTAAATAACTAAATAACTAAATAACTAAATAACTAAATAACTAAATAACTAAATAACTAAATAACTAAATAACTAAATAACTAAATAACTAAATAACTAAATAACTAAATAACTAAATAACTAAATAACTAAATAACTAAATAACTAAATAACTAAATAACTAAATAACTAAATAACTAAATAACTAAATAACTAAATAACTAAATAACTAAATAACTAAATAACTAAATAACTAAATAACTAAATAACTAAATAACTAAATAACTAAATAACTAAATAACTAAATAACTAAATAACTAAATAACTAAATAACTAAATAACTAAATAACTAAATAACTAAATAACTAAATAACTAAATAACTAAATAACTAAATAACTAAATAACTAAATAACTAAATAACTAAATAACTAAATAACTAAATAACTAAATAACTAAATAACTAAATAACTAAATAACTAAATAACTAAATAACTAAATAACTAAATAACTAAATAACTAAATAACTAAATAACTAAATAACTAAATAACTAAATAACTAAATAACTAAATAACTAAATAACTAAATAACTAAATAACTAAATAACTAAATAACTAAATAACTAAATAACTAAATAACTAAATAACTAAATAACTAAATAACTAAATAACTAAATAACTAAATAACTAAATAACTAAATAACTAAATAACTAAATAACTAAATAACTAAATAACTAAATAACTAAATAACTAAATAACTAAATAACTAAATAACTAAATAACTAAATAACTAAATAACTAAATAACTAAATAACTAAATAACTAAATAACTAAATAACTAAATAACTAAATAACTAAATAACTAAATAACTAAATAACTAAATAACTAAATAACTAAATAACTAAATAACTAAATAACTAAATAACTAAAAATAACTAAATAACTAAATAACTAAATAACTAAATAACTAAATAACTAAATAACTAAATAACTAAATAACTAAATAACTAAATAACTAAATAACTAAATAACTAAATAACTAAATAACTAAATAACTAAATAACTAAATAACTAAATAACTAAATAACTAAATAACTAAATAACTAAATAACTAAATAACTAAATAACTAAATAACTAAATAACTAAATAACTAAATAACTAAATAACTAAATAACTAAATAACTAAATAACTAAATAACTAAATAACTAAATAACTAAATAACTAAATAACTAAATAACTAAATAACTAAATAACTAAATAACTAAATAACTAAATAACTAATACTAAATAACTAAATAACTAAATAACTAAATAACTAAATAACTAAATAACTAAATAACTAAATAACTAAATAACTAAATAACTAAATAACTAAATAACTAAATAACTAAATAACTAAATAACTAAATAACTAAATAACTAAATAACTAAATAACTAAATAACTAAATAACTAAATAACTAAATAACTAAATAACTAAATAACTAAATAACTAAATAACTAAATAACTAAATAACTAAATAACTAAATAACTAAATAACTAAATAACTAAATAACTAAATAACTAAATAACTAAATAACTAAATAACTAAATAACTAAATAACTAAATAACTAAATAACTAAATAACTAAATAACTAAATAACTAAATAACTAAATAACTAAATAACTAAATAACTAAATAACTAAATAACTAAATAACTAAATAACTAAATAACTAAATAACTAAATAACTAAATAACTAAATAACTAAATAACTAAATAACTAAATAACTAAATAACTAAATAACTAAATAACTAAATAACTAAATAACTAAATAACTAAATAACTAAATAACTAAATAACTAAATAACTAAATAACTAAATAACTAAATAACTAAATAACTAAATAACTAAATAACTAAATAACTAAATAACTAAATAACTAAATAACTAAATAACTAAATAACTAAATAACTAAATAACTAAATAACTAAATAACTAAATAACTAAATAACTAAATAACTAAATAACTAAATAACTAAATAACTAAATAACTAAATAACTAAATAACTAAATAACTAAATAACTAAATAACTAAATAACTAAATAACTAAATAACTAAATAACTAAATAACTAAATAACTAAATAACTAAATAACTAAATAACTAAATAACTAAATAACTAAATAACTAAATAACTAAATAACTAAATAACTAAATAACTAAATAACTAAATAACTAAATAACTAAATAACTAAATAACTAAATAACTAAATAACTAAATAACTAAATAACTAAATAACTAAATAACTAAATAACTAAATAACTAAATAACTAAATAACTAAATAACTAAATAACTAAATAACTAAATAACTAAATAACTAAATAACTAAATAACTAAATAACTAAATAACTAAATAACTAAATAACTAAATAACTAAATAACTAAATAACTAAATAACTAAATAACTAAATAACTAAATAACTAAATAACTAAATAACTAAATAACTAAATAACTAAATAACTAAATAACTAAATAACTAAATAACTAAATAACTAAATAACTAAATAACTAAATAACTAAATAACTAAATAACTAAATAACTAAATAACTAAATAACTAAATAACTAAATAACTAAATAACTAAATAACTAAATAACTAAATAACTAAATAACTAAATAACTAAATAACTAAATAACTAAATAACTAAATAACTAAATAACTAAATAACTAAATAACTAAATAACTAAATAACTAAATAACTAAATAACTAAATAACTAAATAACTAAATAACTAAATAACTAAATAACTAAATAACTAAATAACTAAATAACTAAATAACTAAATAACTAAATAACTAAATAACTAAATAACTAAATAACTAAATAACTAAATAACTAAATAACTAAATAACTAAATAACTAAATAACTAAATAACTAAATAACTAAATAACTAAATAACTAAATAACTAAATAACTAAATAACTAAATAACTAAATAACTAAATAACTAAATAACTAAATAACTAAATAACTAAATAACTAAATAACTAAATAACTAAATAACTAAATAACTAAATAACTAAATAACTAAATAACTAAATAACTAAATAACTAAATAACTAAATAACTAAATAACTAAATAACTAAATAACTAAATAACTAAATAACTAAATAACTAAATAACTAAATAACTAAATAACTAAATAACTAAATAACTAAATAACTAAATAACTAAATAACTAAATAACTAAATAACTAAATAACTAAATAACTAAATAACTAAATAACTAAATAACTAAATAACTAAATAACTAAATAACTAAATAACTAAATAACTAAATAACTAAATAACTAAATAACTAAATAACTAAATAACTAAATAACTAAATAACTAAATAACTAAATAACTAAATAACTAAATAACTAAATAACTAAATAACTAAATAACTAAATAACTAAATAACTAAATAACTAAATAACTAAATAACTAAATAACTAAATAACTAAATAACTAAATAACTAAATAACTAAATAACTAAATAACTAAATAACTAAATAACTAAATAACTAAATAACTAAATAACTAAATAACTAAATAACTAAATAACTAAATAACTAAATAACTAAATAACTAAATAACTAAATAACTAAATAACTAAATAACTAAATAACTAAATAACTAAATAACTAAATAACTAAATAACTAAATAACTAAATAACTAAATAACTAAATAACTAAATAACTAAATAACTAAATAACTAAATAACTAAATAACTAAATAACTAAATAACTAAATAACTAAATAACTAAATAACTAAATAACTAAATAACTAAATAACTAAATAACTAAATAACTAAATAACTAAATAACTAAATAACTAAATAACTAAATAACTAAATAACTAAATAACTAAATAACTAAATAACTAAATAACTAAATAACTAAATAACTAAATAACTAAATAACTAAATAACTAAATAACTAAATAACTAAATAACTAAATAACTAAATAACTAAATAACTAAATAACTAAATAACTAAATAACTAAATAACTAAATAACTAAATAACTAAATAACTAAATAACTAAATAACTAAATAACTAAATAACTAAATAACTAAATAACTAAATAACTAAATAACTAAATAACTAAATAACTAAATAACTAAATAACTAAATAACTAAATAACTAAATAACTAAATAACTAAATAACTAAATAACTAAATAACTAAATAACTAAATAACTAAATAACTAAATAACTAAATAACTAAATAACTAAATAACTAAATAACTAAATAACTAAATAACTAAATAACTAAATAACTAAATAACTAAATAACTAAATAACTAAATAACTAAATAACTAAATAACTAAATAACTAAATAACTAAATAACTAAATAACTAAATAACTAAATAACTAAATAACTAAATAACTAAATAACTAAATAACTAAATAACTAAATAACTAAATAACTAAATAACTAAATAACTAAATAACTAAATAACTAAATAACTAAATAACTAAATAACTAAATAACTAAATAACTAAATAACTAAATAACTAAATAACTAAATAACTAAATAACTAAATAACTAAATAACTAAATAACTAAATAACTAAATAACTAAATAACTAAATAACTAAATAACTAAATAACTAAATAACTAAATAACTAAATAACTAAATAACTAAATAACTAAATAACTAAATAACTAAATAACTAAATAACTAAATTACTAAATAACTAAATAACTAAATAACTAAATAACTAAATAACTAAATAACTAAATAACTAAATAACTAAATAACTAAATAACTAAATAACTAAATAACTAAATAACTAAATAACTAAATAACTAAATAACTAAATAACTAAATAACTAAATAACTAAACTAGTAAATCAAAAAAATTTTTTTTTTTTAAATCCATGCTTTATGCAAGCAGAATTCTATTGGGCCTAGAAATTCTTTTTTAGTTATCTTTTGTAGAAGGAAAAATTACTGCAAAATTTCAGTTTTTTATCTGCCATAGAACGGCATATATTCGAAAATGGGTTTTAACTTCGTATGGGAGGTGCCACGCCCACATTTCCATTACCGCCCATTTTTGTCACAACTACGCACATTAATGCTAGATGCACTTACACAAAATTACAGTAGGTGTAATTTTGGTTTTAACTTCATATGGGAGGTGCCACGCCCACTTTTGCATTACCGCCCATTTTAGGCGCAACTACGCACATTGATGCTAGATGCACTTACACAAAATTACAGCACTCTAGGTGTCATAGAACTGACAATATTCGATAATAGGTTTTAACTTCGTATGGGAGGTGCCACGCCCACTTTTCCAATACCGCCCCTTTTTGGCACAACTATGCACATTGATGCTAGATGCACTTACACAAAATTACAGCACTCTAGGTGTCATAGAACTGACAATATTCAATAATAGGTTTTAACTTCGTATGGGAGGTGCCACGCCCACTTTTCCAATACCGCCCATTTTTGGCACAACTATGCACATTGATGCTAGATGCACTTACACAAAATTACAGCACTCTAGGTGTCATAGAACTGACTATATTCAATAATAGGTTTTAACTTCGTATGGGAGGTGCCACGCCCACTTTTCCAATACCGCCCCTTTTTGGCACAACTATGCGAATTGATGCTAGATGCACTTACACAAAATTTCAACACTCTAGGTGTCATAGAACTGACAATATTCAATAATAGGTTTTAACTTCGTATGGGAGATGCCACGCCCACTTTTCCAATACCGCCCATTTTTGGCACAACTATGCGAATTGATGCTAGATGCACTTACACAAAATTTCAGCACTCTAGGTGTCATAGAACTGACAATATTCAATAATAGGTTTTAACTTCGTATGGGAGGTTCCACGCCCACTTTTCCAATACCGCCCATTTTTGGCACAACTATGCACATTGATGCTAGATGCACTTACACAAAATTACAGCACTCTAGGTGTCATAGAACTGACAATATTCGATAATAGGTTTTAACTTCGTATGGGAGGTGCCACGCCCACTTTTCCAATACCGCCCCTTTTTGGCACAACTATGCACATTGATGGTATATGCACTTACACAAAATTTCAGCACTCTAGGTGTCATAGAACTGACAATATTCAATAATAGGTTTTAACTTCGTATGGGAGATGCCACACCCACTTTTCCAATACCGCCCATTTTTGGCACAACTATGCGAATTGATGCTAGATGCACTTACACAAAATTTCAGCATTCTAGGTGTCATAGAACTGACAATATTCAATAATAGGTTTTAACTTCGTATGGGAGGTGCCACGCCCCTTTGTCCAATTGGTCAAATTTTTCCATTTCCTTGTATTGTCACCGAAAATGATTAAGTGTGCAAAATTTGAGCAAAATTGGTTGAGAAAAAAGCTTTCAAAAATTGATTTCAAATTTTGTGGCACACATAGAAAGTAACCTTATACAGGGTGATTTTTTAAGAGCTTGATAACTTTTTTTTTTAAAAAAACGCATAAAATTTGCAAAATCTCATCGGTTCTTTATTTGAAACGTTAGATTGGTCCATGACATTTACTTTTTGAAGATAATTTCATTTAAATGTTGACCGCGGCTGCGTCTTAGGTGGTCCATCCGCTTAGTCCAATTTTGGCATTTCCACGTTTTTGAGTAACAGAGACCCAATTGGTGCGAACGGCGACGAATCGAAAATTGGTGGTCATCATTAACACTGGCCGATACAGCTGCGATATTTTCTTCAGTTCGCACTCTACGTAAGCGTGTTGGTGGTTTAATGTCCAACAATGTAAATTTGGTGCGAAATTTAGTCACAATAGCCCGAATAGCCGCTTCAGTGGGTCGATTAAACTGACCATTAAATGGAAGCGCGCAATGAACTTTCTTAACAGAGCACGCATTTTGATAATAAAATTCAATAATTTGCAAGCGTTGTTCGTTTGTAAGACGATTCATGATGAAATGTCAAAGCATACTGAGCATCTTTCTCTTTGACACCATGTCTGAAATCCCACGTGATCTGTCAAATACTAATGCATGAAAATCCTAACCTCAAAAAAATCACTCTTTATAAAGCATGGAATAACTAAATAACTAAATAACTAAATAACTAAATAACTAAATAACTAAATAACTAAATAACTAAATAACTAAATAACTAAATAACTAAATAACTAAATAACTAAATAACTAAATAACTAAATAACTAAATAACTAAATAACTAAATAACTAAATAACTAAATAACTAAATAACTAAATAACTAAATAACTAAATAACTAAATAACTAAATAACTAAATAACTAAATAACTAAATAACTAAATAACTAAATAACTAAATAACTAAATAACTAAATAACTAAATAACTAAATAACTAAATAACTAAATAACTAAATAACTAAATAACTAAATAACTAAATAACTAAATAACTAAATAACTAAATAACTAAATAACTAAATAACTAAATAACTAAATAACTAAATAACTAAATAACTAAATAACTAAATAACTAAATAACTAAATAACTAAATAACTAAATAACTAAATAACTAAATAACTAAATAACTAAATAACTAAATAACTAAATAACTAAATAACTAAATAACTAAATAACTAAATAACTAAATAACTAAATAACTAAATAACTAAATAACTAAATAACTAAATAACTAAATAACTAAATAACTAAATAACTAAATAACTAAATAACTAAATAACTAAATAACTAAATAACTAAATAACTAAATAACTAAATAACTAAATAACTAAATAACTAAATAACTAAATAACTAAATAACTAAATAACTAAATAACTAAATAACTAAATAACTAAATAACTAAATAACTAAATAACTAAATAACTAAATAACTAAATAACTAAATAACTAAATAACTAAATAACTAAATAACTAAATAACTAAATAACTAAATAACTAAATAACTAAATAACTAAATAACTAAATAACTAAATAACTAAATAACTAAATAACTAAATAACTAAATAACTAAATAACTAAATAACTAAATAACTAAATAACTAAATAACTAAATAACTAAATAACTAAATAACTAAATAACTAAATAACTAAATAACTAAATAACTAAATAACTAAATAACTAAATAACTAAATAACTAAATAACTAAATAACTAAATAACTAAATAACTAAATAACTAAATAACTAAATAACTAAATAACTAAATAACTAAATAACTAAATAACTAAATAACTAAATAACTAAATAACTAAATAACTAAATAACTAAATAACTAAATAACTAAATAACTAAATAACTAAATAACTAAATAACTAAATAACTAAATAACTAAATAACTAAATAACTAAATAACTAAATAACTAAATAACTAAATAACTAAATAACTAAATAACTAAATAACTAAATAACTAAATAACTAAATAACTAAATAACTAAATAACTAAATAACTAAATAACTAAATAACTAAATAACTAAATAACTAAATAACTAAATAACTAAATAACTAAATAACTAAATAACTAAATAACTAAATAACTAAATAACTAAATAACTAAATAACTAAATAACTAAATAACTAAATAACTAAATAACTAAATAACTAAATAACTAAATAACTAAATAACTAAATAACTAAATAACTAAATAACTAAATAACTAAATAACTAAATAACTAAATAACTAAATAACTAAATAACTAAATAACTAAATAACTAAATAACTAAATAACTAAATAACTAAATAACTAAATAACTAAATAACTAAATAACTAAATAACTAAATAACTAAATAACTAAATAACTAAATAACTAAATAACTAAATAACTAAATAACTAAATAACTAAATAACTAAATAACTAAATAACTAAATAACTAAATAACTAAATAACTAAATAACTAAATAACTAAATAACTAAATAACTAAATAACTAAATAACTAAATAACTAAATAACTAAATAACTAAATAACTAAATAACTAAATAACTAAATAACTAAATAACTAAATAACTAAATAACTAAATAACTAAATAACTAAATAACTAAATAACTAAATAACTAAATAACTAAATAACTAAATAACTAAATAACTAAATAACTAAATAACTAAATAACTAAATAACTAAATAACTAAATAACTAAATAACTAAATAACTAAATAACTAAATAACTAAATAACTAAATAACTAAATAACTAAATAACTAAATAACTAAATAACTAAATAACTAAATAACTAAATAACTAAATAACTAAATAACTAAATAACTAAATAACTAAATAACTAAATAACTAAATAACTAAATAACTAAATAACTAAATAACTAAATAACTAAATAACTAAATAACTAAATAACTAAATAACTAAATAACTAAATAACTAAATAACTAAATAACTAAATAACTAAATAACTAAATAACTAAATAACTAAATAACTAAATAACTAAATAACTAAATAACTAAATAACTAAATAACTAAATAACTAAATAACTAAATAACTAAATAACTAAATAACTAAATAACTAAATAACTAAATAACTAAATAACTAAATAACTAAATAACTAAATAACTAAATAACTAAATAACTAAATAACTAAATAACTAAATAACTAAATAACTAAATAACTAAATAACTAAATAACTAAATAACTAAATAACTAAATAACTAAATAACTAAATAACTAAATAACTAAATAACTAAATAACTAAATAACTAAATAACTAAATAACTAAATAACTAAATAACTAAATAACTAAATAACTAAATAACTAAATAACTAAATAACTAAATAACTAAATAACTAAATAACTAAATAACTAAATAACTAAATAACTAAATAACTAAATAACTAAATAACTAAATAACTAAATAACTAAATAACTAAATAACTAAATAACTAAATAACTAAATAACTAAATAACTAAATAACTAAATAACTAAATAACTAAATAACTAAATAACTAAATAACTAAATAACTAAATAACTAAATAACTAAATAACTAAATAACTAAATAACTAAATAACTAAATAACTAAATAACTAAATAACTAAATAACTAAATAACTAAATAACTAAATAACTAAATAACTAAATTACTAAATAACTAAATAACTAAATAACTAAATAACTAAATAACTAAATAACTAAATAACTAAATAACTAAATAACTAAATAACTAAATAACTAAATAACTAAATAACTAAATAACTAAATAACTAAATAACTAAATAACTAAATAACTAAATAACTAAATAACTAAATAACTAAATAACTAAATAACTAAACTAGTAAATCAAAAAAAATTTTTTTTTTTAAATCCATGCTTTATGCAAGCAGAATTCTATTGGGCCTAGAAATTCTTTTTTAGTTATCTTTTGTAGAAGGAAAAATTACTGCAAAATTTCAGTTTTTTATCTGCCATAGAACGGCATATATTCGAAAATGGGTTTTAACTTCGTATGGGAGGTGCCACGCCCACATTTCCATTACCGCCCATTTTTGTCACAACTACGCACATTAATGCTAGATGCACTTACACAAAATTACAGTAGGTGTAATTTTGGTTTTAACTTCATATGGGAGGTGCCACGCCCACTTTTGCATTACCGCCCATTTTAGGCGCAACTACGCACATTGATGCTAGATGCACTTACACAAAATTACAGCACTCTAGGTGTCATAGAACTGACAATATTCGATAATAGGTTTTAACTTCGTATGGGAGGTGCCACGCCCACTTTTCCAATACCGCCCCTTTTTGGCACAACTATGCACATTGATGCTAGATGCACTTACACAAAATTACAGCACTCTAGGTGTCATAGAACTGACAATATTCAATAATAGGTTTTAACTTCGTATGGGAGGTGCCACGCCCACTTTTCCAATACCGCCCATTTTTGGCACAACTATGCACATTGATGCTAGATGCACTTACACAAAATTACAGCACTCTAGGTGTCATAGAACTGACTATATTCAATAATAGGTTTTAACTTCGTATGGGAGGTGCCACGCCCACTTTTCCAATACCGCCCCTTTTTGGCACAACTATGCGAATTGATGCTAGATGCACTTACACAAAATTTCAACACTCTAGGTGTCATAGAACTGACAATATTCAATAATAGGTTTTAACTTCGTATGGGAGATGCCACGCCCACTTTTCCAATACCGCCCATTTTTGGCACAACTATGCGAATTGATGCTAGATGCACTTACACAAAATTTCAGCACTCTAGGTGTCATAGAACTGACAATATTCAATAATAGGTTTTAACTTCGTATGGGAGGTTCCACGCCCACTTTTCCAATACCGCCCATTTTTGGCACAACTATGCACATTGATGCTAGATGCACTTACACAAAATTACAGCACTCTAGGTGTCATAGAACTGACAATATTCGATAATAGGTTTTAACTTCGTATGGGAGGTGCCACGCCCACTTTTCCAATACCGCCCCTTTTTGGCACAACTATGCACATTGATGGTATATGCACTTACACAAAATTTCAGCACTCTAGGTGTCATAGAACTGACAATATTCAATAATAGGTTTTAACTTCGTATGGGAGATGCCACACCCACTTTTCCAATACCGCCCATTTTTGGCACAACTATGCGAATTGATGCTAGATGCACTTACACAAAATTTCAGCATTCTAGGTGTCATAGAACTGACAATATTCAATAATAGGTTTTAACTTCGTATGGGAGGTGCCACGCCCCTTTGTCCAATTGGTCAAATTTTTCCATTTCCTTGTATTGTCACCGAAAATGATTAAGTGTGCAAAATTTGAGCAAAATTGGTTGAGAAAAAAGCTTTCAAAAATTGATTTCAAATTTTGTGGCACACATAGAAAGTAACCTTATATAAAGCATGGAATAACTAAATAACTAAATAACTAAATAACTAAATAACTAAATAACTAAATAACTAAATAACTAAATAACTAAATAACTAAATAACTAAATAACTAAATAACTAAATAACTAAATAACTAAATAACTAAATAACTAAATAACTAAATAACTAAATAACTAAATAACTAAATAACTAAATAACTAAATAACTAAATAACTAAATAACTAAATAACTAAATAACTAAATAACTAAATAACTAAATAACTAAATAACTAAATAACTAAATAACTAAATAACTAAATAACTAAATAACTAAATAACTAAATAACTAAATAACTAAATAACTAAATAACTAAATAACTAAATAACTAAATAACTAAATAACTAAATAACTAAATAACTAAATAACTAAATAACTAAATAACTAAATAACTAAATAACTAAATAACTAAATAACTAAATAACTAAATAACTAAATAACTAAATAACTAAATAACTAAATAACTAAATAACTAAATAACTAAATAACTAAATAACTAAATAACTAAATAACTAAATAACTAAATAACTAAATAACTAAATAACTAAATAACTAAATAACTAAATAACTAAATAACTAAATAACTAAATAACTAAATAACTAAATAACTAAATAACTAAATAACTAAATAACTAAATAACTAAATAACTAAATAACTAAATAACTAAATAACTAAATAACTAAATAACTAAATAACTAAATAACTAAATAACTAAATAACTAAATAACTAAATAACTAAATAACTAAATAACTAAATAACTAAATAACTAAATAACTAAATAACTAAATAACTAAATAACTAAATAACTAAATAACTAAATAACTAAATAACTAAATAACTAAATAACTAAATAACTAAATAACTAAATAACTAAATAACTAAATAACTAAATAACTAAATAACTAAATAACTAAATAACTAAATAACTAAATAACTAAATAACTAAATAACTAAATAACTAAATAACTAAATAACTAAATAACTAAATAACTAAATAACTAAATAACTAAATAACTAAATAACTAAATAACTAAATAACTAAATAACTAAATAACTAAATAACTAAATAACTAAATAACTAAATAACTAAATAACTAAATAACTAAATAACTAAATAACTAAATAACTAAATAACTAAATAACTAAATAACTAAATAACTAAATAACTAAATAACTAAATAACTAAATAACTAAATAACTAAATAACTAAATAACTAAATAACTAAATAACTAAATAACTAAATAACTAAATAACTAAATAACTAAATAACTAAATAACTAAATAACTAAATAACTAAATAACTAAATAACTAAATAACTAAATAACTAAATAACTAAATAACTAAATAACTAAATAACTAAATAACTAAATAACTAAATAACTAAATAACTAAATAACTAAATAACTAAATAACTAAATAACTAAATAACTAAATAACTAAATAACTAAATAACTAAATAACTAAATAACTAAATAACTAAATAACTAAATAACTAAATAACTAAATAACTAAATAACTAAATAACTAAATAACTAAATAACTAAATAACTAAATAACTAAATAACTAAATAACTAAATAACTAAATAACTAAATAACTAAATAACTAAATAACTAAATAACTAAATAACTAAATAACTAAATAACTAAATAACTAAATAACTAAATAACTAAATAACTAAATAACTAAATAACTAAATAACTAAATAACTAAATAACTAAATAACTAAATAACTAAATAACTAAATAACTAAATAACTAAATAACTAAATAACTAAATAACTAAATAACTAAATAACTAAATAACTAAATAACTAAATAACTAAATAACTAAATAACTAAATAACTAAATAACTAAATAACTAAATAACTAAATAACTAAATAACTAAATAACTAAATAACTAAATAACTAAATAACTAAATAACTAAATAACTAAATAACTAAATAACTAAATAACTAAATAACTAAATAACTAAATAACTAAATAACTAAATAACTAAATAACTAAATAACTAAATAACTAAATAACTAAATAACTAAATAACTAAATAACTAAATAACTAAATAACTAAATAACTAAATAACTAAATAACTAAATAACTAAATAACTAAATAACTAAATAACTAAATAACTAAATAACTAAATAACTAAATAACTAAATAACTAAATAACTAAATAACTAAATAACTAAATAACTAAATAACTAAATAACTAAATAACTAAATAACTAAATAACTAAATAACTAAATAACTAAATAACTAAATAACTAAATAACTAAATAACTAAATAACTAAATAACTAAATAACTAAATAACTAAATAACTAAATAACTAAATAACTAAATAACTAAATAACTAAATAACTAAATAACTAAATAACTAAATAACTAAATAACTAAATAACTAAATAACTAAATAACTAAATAACTAAATAACTAAATAACTAAATAACTAAATAACTAAATAACTAAATAACTAAATAACTAAATAACTAAATAACTAAATAACTAAATAACTAAATAACTAAATAACTAAATAACTAAATAACTAAATAACTAAATAACTAAATAACTAAATAACTAAATAACTAAATAACTAAATAACTAAATAACTAAATAACTAAATAACTAAATAACTAAATAACTAAATAACTAAATAACTAAATAACTAAATAACTAAATAACTAAATAACTAAATAACTAAATAACTAAATAACTAAATAACTAAATAACTAAATAACTAAATAACTAAATAACTAAATAACTAAATAACTAAATAACTAAATAACTAAATAACTAAATAACTAAATAACTAAATAACTAAATAACTAAATAACTAAATAACTAAATAACTAAATAACTAAATAACTAAATAACTAAATAACTAAATAACTAAATAACTAAATAACTAAATAACTAAATAACTAAATAACTAAATAACTAAATAACTAAATAACTAAATAACTAAATAACTAAATAACTAAATAACTAAATAACTAAATAACTAAATAACTAAATAACTAAATAACTAAATAACTAAATAACTAAATAACTAAATAACTAAATAACTAAATAACTAAATAACTAAATAACTAAATAACTAAATAACTAAATAACTAAATAACTAAATAACTAAATAACTAAATAACTAAATAACTAAATAACTAAATAACTAAATAACTAAATAACTAAATAACTAAATAACTAAATAACTAAATAACTAAATAACTAAATAACTAAATAACTAAATAACTAAATAACTAAATAACTAAATAACTAAATAACTAAATAACTAAATAACTAAATAACTAAATAACTAAATAACTAAATAACTAAATAACTAAATAACTAAATAACTAAATAACTAAATAACTAAATAACTAAATAACTAAATAACTAAATAACTAAATAACTAAATAACTAAATAACTAAATAACTAAATAACTAAATAACTAAATAACTAAATAACTAAATAACTAAATAACTAAATAACTAAATAACTAAATAACTAAATAACTAAATAACTAAATAACTAAATAACTAAATAACTAAATAACTAAATAACTAAATAACTAAATAACTAAATAACTAAATAACTAAATAACTAAATAACTAAATAACTAAATAACTAAATAACTAAATAACTAAATAACTAAATAACTAAATAACTAAATAACTAAATAACTAAATAACTAAATAACTAAATAACTAAATAACTAAATAACTAAATAACTAAATAACTAAATAACTAAATAACTAAATAACTAAATAACTAAATAACTAAATAACTAAATAACTAAATAACTAAATAACTAAATAACTAAATAACTAAATAACTAAATAACTAAATAACTAAATAACTAAATAACTAAATAACTAAATAACTAAATAACTAAATAACTAAATAACTAAATAACTAAATAACTAAATAACTAAATAACTAAATAACTAAATAACTAAATAACTAAATAACTAAATAACTAAATAACTAAATAACTAAATAACTAAATAACTAAATAACTAAATAACTAAATAACTAAATAACTAAATAACTAAATAACTAAATAACTAAATAACTAAATAACTAAATAACTAAATAACTAAATAACTAAATAACTAAATAACTAAATAACTAAATAACTAAATAACTAAATAACTAAATAACTAAATAACTAAATAACTAAATAACTAAATAACTAAATAACTAAATAACTAAATAACTAAATAACTAAATAACTAAATAACTAAATAACTAAATAACTAAATAACTAAATAACTAAATAACTAAATAACTAAATAACTAAATAACTAAATAACTAAATAACTAAATAACTAAATAACTAAATAACTAAATAACTAAATAACTAAATAACTAAATAACTAAATAACTAAATAACTAAATAACTAAATAACTAAATAACTAAATAACTAAATAACTAAATAACTAAATAACTAAATAACTAAATAACTAAATAACTAAATAACTAAATAACTAAATAACTAAATAACTAAATAACTAAATAACTAAATAACTAAATAACTAAATAACTAAATAACTAAATAACTAAATAACTAAATAACTAAATAACTAAATAACTAAATAACTAAATAACTAAATAACTAAATAACTAAATAACTAAATAACTAAATAACTAAATAACTAAATAACTAAATAACTAAATAACTAAATAACTAAATAACTAAATAACTAAATAACTAAATAACTAAATAACTAAATAACTAAATAACTAAATAACTAAATAACTAAATAACTAAATAACTAAATAACTAAATAACTAAATAACTAAATAACTAAATAACTAAATAACTAAATAACTAAATAACTAAATAACTAAATAACTAAATAACTAAATAACTAAATAACTAAATAACTAAATAACTAAATAACTAAATAACTAAATAACTAAATAACTAAATAACTAAATAACTAAATAACTAAATAACTAAATAACTAAATAACTAAATAACTAAATAACTAAATAACTAAATAACTAAATAACTAAATAACTAAATAACTAAATAACTAAATAACTAAATAACTAAATAACTAAATAACTAAATAACTAAATAACTAAATAACTAAATAACTAAATAACTAAATAACTAAATAACTAAATAACTAAATAACTAAATAACTAAATAACTAAATAACTAAATAACTAAATAACTAAATAACTAAATAACTAAATAACTAAATAACTAAATAACTAAATAACTAAATAACTAAATAACTAAATAACTAAATAACTAAATAACTAAATAACTAAATAACTAAATAACTAAATAACTAAATAACTAAATAACTAAATAACTAAATAACTAAATAACTAAATAACTAAATAACTAAATAACTAAATAACTAAATAACTAAATAACTAAATAACTAAATAACTAAATAACTAAATAACTAAATAACTAAATAACTAAATAACTAAATAACTAAATAACTAAATAACTAAATAACTAAATAACTAAATAACTAAATAACTAAATAACTAAATAACTAAATAACTAAATAACTAAATAACTAAATAACTAAATAACTAAATAACTAAATAACTAAATAACTAAATAACTAAATAACTAAATAACTAAATAACTAAATAACTAAATAACTAAATAACTAAATAACTAAATAACTAAATAACTAAATAACTAAATAACTAAATAACTAAATAACTAAATAACTAAATAACTAAATAACTAAATAACTAAATAACTAAATAACTAAATAACTAAATAACTAAATAACTAAATAACTAAATAACTAAATAACTAAATAACTAAATAACTAAATAACTAAATAACTAAATAACTAAATAACTAAATAACTAAATAACTAAATAACTAAATAACTAAATAACTAAATAACTAAATAACTAAATAACTAAATAACTAAATAACTAAATAACTAAATAACTAAATAACTAAATAACTAAATAACTAAATAACTAAATAACTAAATAACTAAATAACTAAATAACTAAATAACTAAATAACTAAATAACTAAATAACTAAATAACTAAATAACTAAATAACTAAATAACTAAATAACTAAATAACTAAATAACTAAATAACTAAATAACTAAATAACTAAATAACTAAATAACTAAATAACTAAATAACTAAATAACTAAATGAACTAAATAACTAAATAACTAAATAACTAAATAACTAAATAACTAAATAACTAAATAACTAAATAACTAAATAACTAAATAACTAAATAACTAAATAACTAAATAACTAAATAACTAAATAACTAAATAACTAAATAACTAAATAACTAAATAACTAAATAACTAAATAACTAAATAACTAAATAACTAAATAACTAAATAACTAAATAACTAAATAACTAAATAACTAAATAACTAAATAACTAAATAACTAAATAACTAAATAACTAAATAACTAAATAACTAAATAACTAAATAACTAAATAACTAAATAACTAAATAACTAAATAACTAAATAACTAAATAACTAAATAACTAAATAACTAAATAACTAAATAACTAAATAACTAAATAACTAAATAACTAAATAACTAAATAACTAAATAACTAAATAACTAAATAACTAAATAACTAAATAACTAAATAACTAAATAACTAAATAACTAAATAACTAAATAACTAAATAACTAAATAACTAAATAACTAAATAACTAAATAACTAAATAACTAAATAACTAAATAACTAAATAACTAAATAACTAAATAACTAAATAACTAAATAACTAAATAACTAAATAACTAAATAACTAAATAACTAAATAACTAAATAACTAAATAACTAAATAACTAAATAACTAAATAACTAAATAACTAAATAACTAAATAACTAAATAACTAAATAACTAAATAACTAAATAACTAAATAACTAAATAACTAAATAACTAAATAACTAAATAACTAAATAACTAAATAACTAAATAACTAAATAACTAAATAACTAAATAACTAAATAACTAAATAACTAAATAACTAAATAACTAAATAACTAAATAACTAAATAACTAAATAACTAAATAACTAAATAACTAAATAACTAAATAACTAAATAACTAAATAACTAAATAACTAAATAACTAAATAACTAAATAACTAAATAACTAAATAACTAAATAACTAAATAACTAAATAACTAAATAACTAAATAACTAAATAACTAAATAACTAAATAACTAAATAACTAAATAACTAAATAACTAAATAACTAAATAACTAAATAACTAAATAACTAAATAACTAAATAACTAAATAACTAAATAACTAAATAACTAAATAACTAAATAACTAAATAACTAAATAACTAAATAACTAAATAACTAAATAACTAAATAACTAAATAACTAAATAACTAAATAACTAAATAACTAAATAACTAAATAACTAAATAACTAAATAACTAAATAACTAAATAACTAAATAACTAAATAACTAAATAACTAAATAACTAAATAACTAAATAACTAAATAACTAAATAACTAAATAACTAAATAACTAAATAACTAAATAACTAAATAACTAAATAACTAAATAACTAAATAACTAAATAACTAAATAACTAAATAACTAAATAACTAAATAACTAAATAACTAAATAACTAAATAACTAAATAACTAAATAACTAAATAACTAAATAACTAAATAACTAAATAACTAAATAACTAAATAACTAAATAACTAAATAACTAAATAACTAAATAACTAAATAACTAAATAACTAAATAACTAAATAACTAAATAACTAAATAACTAAATAACTAAATAACTAAATAACTAAATAACTAAATAACTAAATAACTAAATAACTAAATAACTAAATAACTAAATAACTAAATAACTAAATAACTAAATAACTAAATAACTAAATAACTAAATAACTAAATAACTAAATAACTAAATAACTAAATAACTAAATAACTAAATAACTAAATAACTAAATAACTAAATAACTAAATAACTAAATAACTAAATAACTAAATAACTAAATAACTAAATAACTAAATAACTAAATAACTAAATAACTAAATAACTAAATAACTAAATAACTAAATAACTAAATAACTAAATAACTAAATAACTAAATAACTAAATAACTAAATAACTAAATAACTAAATAACTAAATAACTAAATAACTAAATAACTAAATAACTAAATAACTAAATAACTAAATAACTAAATAACTAAATAACTAAATAACTAAATAACTAAATAACTAAATAACTAAATAACTAAATAACTAAATAACTAAATAACTAAATAACTAAATAACTAAATAACTAAATAACTAAATAACTAAATAACTAAATAACTAAATAACTAAATAACTAAATAACTAAATAACTAAATAACTAAATAACTAAATAACTAAATAACTAAATAACTAAATAACTAAATAACTAAATAACTAAATAACTAAATAACTAAATAACTAAATAACTAAATAACTAAATAACTAAATAACTAAATAACTAAATAACTAAATAACTAAATAACTAAATAACTAAATAACTAAATAACTAAATAACTAAATAACTAAATAACTAAATAACTAAATAACTAAATAACTAAATAACTAAATAACTAAATAACTAAATAACTAAATAACTAAATAACTAAATAACTAAATAACTAAATAACTAAATAACTAAATAACTAAATAACTAAATAACTAAATAACTAAATAACTAAATAACTAAATAACTAAATAACTAAATAACTAAATAACTAAATAACTAAATAACTAAATAACTAAATAACTAAATAACTAAATAACTAAATAACTAAATAACTAAATAACTAAATAACTAAATAACTAAATAACTAAATAACTAAATAACTAAATAACTAAATAACTAAATAACTAAATAACTAAATAACTAAATAACTAAATAACTAAATAACTAAATAACTAAATAACTAAATAACTAAATAACTAAATAACTAAATAACTAAATAACTAAATAACTAAATAACTAAATAACTAAATAACTAAATAACTAAATAACTAAATAACTAAATAACTAAATAACTAAATAACTAAATAACTAAATAACTAAATAACTAAATAACTAAATAACTAAATAACTAAATAACTAAATAACTAAATAACTAAATAACTAAATAACTAAATAACTAAATAACTAAATAACTAAATAACTAAATAACTAAATAACTAAATAACTAAATAACTAAATAACTAAATAACTAAATAACTAAATAACTAAATAACTAAATAACTAAATAACTAAATAACTAAATAACTAAATAACTAAATAACTAAATAACTAAATAACTAAATAACTAAATAACTAAATAACTAAATAACTAAATAACTAAATAACTAAATAACTAAATAACTAAATAACTAAATAACTAAATAACTAAATAACTAAATAACTAAATAACTAAATAACTAAATAACTAAATAACTAAATAACTAAATAACTAAATAACTAAATAACTAAATAACTAAATAACTAAATAACTAAATAACTAAATAACTAAATAACTAAATAACTAAATAACTAAATAACTAAATAACTAAATAACTAAATAACTAAATAACTAAATAACTAAATAACTAAATAACTAAATAACTAAATAACTAAATAACTAAATAACTAAATAACTAAATAACTAAATAACTAAATAACTAAATAACTAAATAACTAAATAACTAAATAACTAAATAACTAAATAACTAAATAACTAAATAACTAAATAACTAAATAACTAAATAACTAAATAACTAAATAACTAAATAACTAAATAACTAAATAACTAAATAACTAAATAACTAAATAACTAAATAACTAAATAACTAAATAACTAAATAACTAAATAACTAAATAACTAAATAACTTGTTCATGCGAACACAAAATGTTTGCTGGGTGACAGCCTCTTTTCTACTGGCATCTTTCTCTCTTGCTATGCGATGCGATTGCAAGATCGACGTGGCTCTCTCATTTCTCTATGCGTGCTAGGATCAGTCGTCAACCCAACGCGAAGAAAAGAAGTTACACTATCCCTTCACCCACGTACAGCATAAACAACCTACATACATACATACTTACATCTGTACGAATACAACCCAACAACAAAAGTGCACTCTACATTTAGTTTCATACCAACATAATTACACAATTCCATGTACCCAAATTCAAACATACAACAACAGTACACATAAATAAAATCCTAATTATTATAACGTGGAAAGAATAATAAGTGTTTTTGTTCCAAAAAGGATTTGATCTGATTTGAGAATTGGATCCATCTAACCCGTCAAAACATGGTCCATACGAACCTTTTGTGAATATTACAGCGATCCTATACAAACAAAAAATAATTATACAGTCCACTATAAACAATATTCGCTAGTGATACAATAAAAAAGTCTAACACTGTGCTTTAACAAAAACAAGTCATTGAATCTACCTCCAATAAAATAGACAAAAGGAAAATACAGTGAGCGTTAATAAAATTACAGAACATATAAACACAGTGCAAGTACAAAAACAAACATTTGCTGCCTTGAAAATTAAACTGTTCTTCACACGAACAAAGCGAGCCACACCACAGAGTCATAACCAACTCATTGCTGGTTCGTCTGACTTCAACTATTCAAAGCGGGAAGATTGCAGCAAAGAAGAATACGTAAAGCATACTTACAAACAAACATACCCATACTTACTCTCTCAACAGAGACTCACACTCGTCGTCAGCAAAGCTGGTCACGCTCACACACATACACACTCCCTCTCATTAGAGGTACGCTACATACTTTGAATCAGCCAGTTTAGTTTTATCGTTTTGTCAGACAGTGCCACACATTTGTTTATACGTAGACACACACATACACATACCCACTCGTGCTGAACAATAAGCAGGTACCCTACACACATTTGGTCAGTCAGTCGTATTCATCCATATGTTTGGTACAACATTTAAATAATTCTGTTTAAACACATACACATCTACTTACGCTATAAACAATACGCAGGTGCGCGACACACAATTTATAAACCTACCTAATTCATTGATAAACTTGGAAAAATTTAAATACTTATATTTGGTTACCAGTTTTGGTTATAATTCTCGCAACTGAATCTATAGTTTGGAATACACACAAGTACATTGCAATGGCGAAGCTTGTACATTTAGAATCAAGTTTATATCGATCAATTACCTATGAATTAGAGGCATTCCAAAAAGAGTATAGTGCTTCAGGGAAGGAATCCAAATCCCTGTCATCTCTTAAGTTTCATAAAAATGAATTAGAAAAAATTTGGGAAAAGGTTAATAGCAAATATGATGCCATACTCGAGTCTGCTCTTTTGGATGACCCAGAAGAAGGAAAAACGGTAGATTTGAAGAAAATTCAGCTTAGGTTTTTGGATGCAAAGAAGTTTTACAGGCGTGCAATGATCTACTTTGTAGAATGTATAGATGATATTGAAGGTAACCAGAGGAATACCTCTACCCACGCAAGCAATGCCACTTCTACCACATCATACTTTACAGTCCCACCCTGTGATATTGACGTTTTTGAGGGTGAATACTCGTCATGGCCTTCCTTTAGGGATTTATTCCAAGCCATCTATGGCAACAATACACGATTGAGCAGTGTAGAGAAATTATTCTACTTAAAGCAGAAGACTCGGGGGGAGGCCAAAGAGGTAATTGAGAATACCCCACTTACGAATGAAGGGTTTGGAGTAGCTTGGGCAAATTTGACTGCCCAATATGAGAATAATAGAATGCAAGTCAATGCTCAACTGAAAACGCTCTTCAACTTACCCGTAGTAGAATTTGCATCTGGCGCAGCTGTCCGTAAATTACAACGAACGGTAAACGGCTGTGTGAATACTCTTAAGACCCTTGCCATCAAGACTGAACACTGGGATCCAATTTTGATATACTTATGCTCATCCAAGCTGCCGGTAGATATCTTGACTAAGTTTGAAGATACGCTTTCCGATCAATCGGCTCTACCTGCTTGGAATGAATTGAATACCTTCCTAACCAGCACGTATAAAGGCTTAGATTCAGTAGCAGATATTAGGCACACAAACTTCAACCCTACACATTTTTCTGAAGATTCAAATCAAGCTTACAGAAAACGAACCCATACTTCACGGCCCCAATCTACCCTTTCTCCACCCCGCACTCTGAACAACCCACATACAACACATGGCAAAATTTGCAAGATATGACAAGGCAGTCATGTCCTTCGTGACTGTCCATCGTTTTCAAACTTTTCTGTTAACGATAGAAGAAAATACGTAACGGATAATGGTTATTGTTACAATTGCTTAGCAATATCCCACACGGCTAACGATTGCAGGAGTACATTTACTTGTCGAAGCTGTGGCGGTCCACACCACACACTGTTGCACATACCCAACACGCATACTCAAGTCGATGAGCAGCCTTATTTTGCTAGGACAACAATCGCTCAAACTTTTTCAACCCTTACCCAAACACAAACACTATTAGGCACGGCTGTTTTAAACGTTGACAAGCATGGGTCATTATTTCCAGCCAGGGCATTGATAGACCCTGCTTCTGACTTTTCTTTTATTTCTGAAAATTTGGCACAGAAGTTACGTTTACCCACTACCCACATCTCAGCCGAAGTATCAGGCTTGAATGAAATTGTATCTGCCAGAGCGAGCAAGATTTGCCAAGTTGTTCTAAGGTCAAATACACGACAACATTTCAGTATTAAGATCAAAGCTATAGTCGTTAAAACCATTACCCAATCATTGCCAACACGAAAAGTCATGTCACCGCCTCCACAAGAGTTAGATGATCTCGAACTGGCTGATCCCAAATTTAACGAGAGCAGGCCCATTGATTTCATCATTGGAAGTGATGTTTACCCAGATATTTTACGTACAGGAGTAAAGAAAAATATTATGAACAGTTTGGTGGCGCAAGATACTCAATTTGGCTGGATTCTGACAGGACCTGCCAATGCAGAACACAACGAAACACATTTCCTGGAGCCTCCCCAACAAAATTAAATTTAATGCTATATTTTGAAAATACGCTCCGTTACACACAATACAAAATCATGATACCAGTAATTTACACTCAGTTGCTATTTATACCCACACATATACCCATATACATCCAACATTGCACTACCCGCTACGAACGTTAATGACGTCTTAGCATTTATATTTAATCTGATCAAAATCAGTTCTGCAGACTTTTAGTCTAATTCAAGAGAAGATCAGTTGTTGGATGCTGATCTGTCTGATACGCGTCAAATATGGCAAATACACATTACAACCCAGTTACATTATGTAACAACGTAAATACAACACATAGAATATATGGTATCTAAACTACATTGGCCACAGATAAAGTCCAATCGCACTCATCAGCGCGTTACACTGAAATATCACCAGAACATTAGATAATCGGATGCTTATTAAACTACACCACACGATAAGTATCACTTATTACCCAAATTTACACAAAACTGTTTAGATCCAACTCACAGACATTCCAACTGGTTTTCTTTTAATATTTATTTCTGTCTCTTATATAGATCCATCAAGGCGGGGGAGAATGTTCATGCGAACACAAAATGTTTGCTGGGTGACAGCCTCTTTTCTACTGGCATCTTTCTCTCTTGCTATGCGATGCGATTGCAAGATCGACGTGGCTCTCTCATTTCTCTATGCGTGCTAGGATCAGTCGTCAACCCAACGCGAAGAAAAGAAGTTACACTATCCCTTCACCCACGTACAGCATAAACAACCTACATACATACATACTTACATCTGTACGAATACAACCCAACAACAAAAGTGCACTCTACATTTAGTTTCATACCAACATAATTACACAATTCCATGTACCCAAATTCAAACATACAACAACAGTACACATAAATAAAATCCTAATTATTATAACGTGGAAAGAATAATAAGTGTTTTTGTTCCAAAAAGGATTTGATCTGATTTGAGAATTGGATCCATCTAACCCGTCAAAACATAACTAAATAACTAAATAACTAAATAACTAAATAACTAAATAACTAAATAACTAAATAACTAAATAACTAAATAACTAAATAACTAAATAACTAAATAACTAAATAACTAAATAACTAAATAACTAAATAACTAAATAACTAAATAACTAAATAACTAAATAACTAAATAACTAAATAACTAAATAACTAAATAACTAAATAACTAAATAACTAAATAACTAAATAACTAAATAACTAAATAACTAAATAACTAAATAACTAAATAACTAAATAACTAAATAACTAAATAACTAAATAACTAAATAACTAAATAACTAAATAACTAAATAACTAAATAACTAAATAACTAAATAACTAAATAACTAAATAACTAAATAACTAAATAACTAAATAACTAAATAACTAAATAACTAAATAACTAAATAACTAAATAACTAAATAACTAAATAACTAAATAACTAAATAACTAAATAACTAAATAACTAAATAACTAAATAACTAAATAACTAAATAACTAAATAACTAAATAACTAAATAACTAAATAACTAAATAACTAAATAACTAAATAACTAAATAACTAAATAACTAAATAACTAAATAACTAAATAACTAAATAACTAAATAACTAAATAACTAAATAACTAAATAACTAAATAACTAAATAACTAAATAACTAAATAACTAAATAACTAAATAACTAAATAACTAAATAACTAAATAACTAAATAACTAAATAACTAAATAACTAAATAACTAAATAACTAAATAACTAAATAACTAAATAACTAAATAACTAAATAACTAAATAACTAAATAACTAAATAACTAAATAACTAAATAACTAAATAACTAAATAACTAAATAACTAAATAACTAAATAACTAAATAACTAAATAACTAAATAACTAAATAACTAAATAACTAAATAACTAAATAACTAAATAACTAAATAACTAAATAACTAAATAACTAAATAACTAAATAACTAAATAACTAAATAACTAAATAACTAAATAACTAAATAACTAAATAACTAAATAACTAAATAACTAAATAACTAAATAACTAAATAACTAAATAACTAAATAACTAAATAACTAAATAACTAAATAACTAAATAACTAAATAACTAAATAACTAAATAACTAAATAACTAAATAACTAAATAACTAAATAACTAAATAACTAAATAACTAAATAACTAAATAACTAAATAACTAAATAACTAAATAACTAAATAACTAAATAACTAAATAACTAAATAACTAAATAACTAAATAACTAAATAACTAAATAACTAAATAACTAAATAACTAAATAACTAAATAACTAAATAACTAAATAACTAAATAACTAAATAACTAAATAACTAAATAACTAAATAACTAAATAACTAAATAACTAAATAACTAAACTAAATAACTAAATAACTAAATAAATAACTAAATAACTAAATAACTAAATAACTAAATAACTAAATAACTAAATAACTAAATAACTAAATAACTAAATAACTAAATAACTAAATAACTAAATAACTAAATAACTAAATAACTAAATAACTAAATAACTAAATAACTAAATAACTAAATAACTAAATAACTAAATAACTAAATAACTAAATAACTAAATAACTAAATAACTAAATAACTAAATAACTAAATAACTAAATAACTAAATAACTAAATAACTAAATAACTAAATAACTAAATAACTAAATAACTAAATAACTAAATAACTAAATAACTAAATAACTAAATAACTAAATAACTAAATAACTAAATAACTAAATAACTAAATAACTAAATAACTAAATAACTAAATAACTAAATAACTAAATAACTAAATAACTAAATAACTAAATAACTAAATAACTAAATAACTAAATAACTAAATAACTAAATAACTAAATAACTAAATAACTAAATAACTAAATAACTAAATAACTAAATAACTAAATAACTAAATAACTAAATAACTAAATAACTAAATAACTAAATAACTAAATAACTAAATAACTAAATAACTAAATAACTAAATAACTAAATAACTAAATAACTAAATAACTAAATAACTAAATAACTAAATAACTAAATAACTAAATAACTAAATAACTAAATAACTAAATAACTAAATAACTAAATAACTAAATAACTAAATAACTAAATAACTAAATAACTAAATAACTAAATAACTAAATAACTAAATAACTAAATAACTAAATAACTAAATAACTAAATAACTAAATAACTAAATAACTAAATAACTAAATAACTAAATAACTAAATAACTAAATAACTAAATAACTAAATAACTAAATAACTAAATAACTAAATAACTAAATAACTAAATAACTAAATAACTAAATAACTAAATAACTAAATAACTAAATAACTAAATAACTAAATAACTAAATAACTAAATAACTAAATAACTAAATAACTAAATAACTAAATAACTAAATAACTAAATAACTAAATAACTAAATAACTAAATAACTAAATAACTAAATAACTAAATAACTAAATAACTAAATAACTAAATAACTAAATAACTAAATAACTAAATAACTAAATAACTAAATAACTAAATAACTAAATAACTAAATAACTAAATAACTAAATAACTAAATAACTAAATAACTAAATAACTAAATAACTAAATAACTAAATAACTAAATAACTAAATAACTAAATAACTAAATAACTAAATAACTAAATAACTAAATAACTAAATAACTAAATAACTAAATAACTAAATAACTAAATAACTAAATAACTAAATAACTAAATAACTAAATAACTAAATAACTAAATAACTAAATAACTAAATAACTAAATAACTAAATAACTAAATAACTAAATAACTAAATAACTAAATAACTAAATAACTAAATAACTAAATAACTAAATAACTAAATAACTAAATAACTAAATAACTAAATAACTAAATAACTAAATAACTAAATAACTAAATAACTAAATAACTAAATAACTAAATAACTAAATAACTAAATAACTAAATAACTAAATAACTAAATAACTAAATAACTAAATAACTAAATAACTAAATAACTAAATAACTAAATAACTAAATAACTAAATAACTAAATAACTAAATAACTAAATAACTAAATAACTAAATAACTAAATAACTAAATAACTAAATAACTAAATAACTAAATAACTAAATAACTAAATAACTAAATAACTAAATAACTAAATAACTAAATAACTAAATAACTAAATAACTAAATAACTAAATAACTAAATAACTAAATAACTAAATAACTAAATAACTAAATAACTAAATAACTAAATAACTAAATAACTAAATAACTAAATAACTAAATAACTAAATAACTAAATAACTAAATAACTAAATAACTAAATAACTAAATAACTAAATAACTAAATAACTAAATAACTAAATAACTAAATAACTAAATAACTAAATAACTAAATAACTAAATAACTAAATAACTAAATAACTAAATAACTAAATAACTAAATAACTAAATAACTAAATAACTAAATAACTAAATAACTAAATAACTAAATAACTAAATAACTAAATAACTAAATAACTAAATAACTAAATAACTAAATAACTAAATAACTAAATAACTAAATAACTAAATAACTAAATAACTAAATAACTAAATAACTAAATAACTAAATAACTAAATAACTAAATAACTAAATAACTAAATAACTAAATAACTAAATAACTAAATAACTAAATAACTAAATAACTAAATAACTAAATAACTAAATAACTAAATAACTAAATAACTAAATAACTAAATAACTAAATAACTAAATAACTAAATAACTAAATAACTAAATAACTAAATAACTAAATAACTAAATAACTAAATAACTAAATAACTAAATAACTAAATAACTAAATAACTAAATAACTAAATAACTAAATAACTAAATAACTAAATAACTAAATAACTAAATAACTAAATAACTAAATAACTAAATAACTAAATAACTAAATAACTAAATAACTAAATAACTAAATAACTAAATAACTAAATAACTAAATAACTAAATAACTAAATAACTAAATAACTAAATAACTAAATAACTAAATAACTAAATAACTAAATAACTAAATAACTAAATAACTAAATAACTAAATAACTAAATAACTAAATAACTAAATAACTAAATAACTAAATAACTAAATAACTAAATAACTAAATAACTAAATAACTAAATAACTAAATAACTAAATAACTAAATAACTAAATAACTAAATAACTAAATAACTAAATAACTAAATAACTAAATAACTAAATAACTAAATAACTAAATAACTAAATAACTAAATAACTAAATAACTAAATAACTAAATAACTAAATAACTAAATAACTAAATAACTAAATAACTAAATAACTAAATAACTAAATAACTAAATAACTAAATAACTAAATAACTAAATAACTAAATAACTAAATAACTAAATAACTAAATAACTAAATAACTAAATAACTAAATAACTAAATAACTAAATAACTAAATAACTAAATAACTAAATAACTAAATAACTAAATAACTAAATAACTAAATAACTAAATAACTAAATAACTAAATAACTAAATAACTAAATAACTAAATAACTAAATAACTAAATAACTAAATAACTAAATAACTAAATAACTAAATAACTAAATAACTAAATAACTAAATAACTAAATAACTAAATAACTAAATAACTAAATAACTAAATAACTAAATAACTAAATAACTAAATAACTAAATAACTAAATAACTAAATAACTAAATAACTAAATAACTAAATAACTAAATAACTAAATAACTAAATAACTAAATAACTAAATAACTAAATAACTAAATAACTAAATAACTAAATAACTAAATAACTAAATAACTAAATAACTAAATAACTAAATAACTAAATAACTAAATAACTAAATAACTAAATAACTAAATAACTAAATAACTAAATAACTAAATAACTAAATAACTAAATAACTAAATAACTAAATAACTAAATAACTAAATAACTAAATAACTAAATAACTAAATAACTAAATAACTAAATAACTAAATAACTAAATAACTAAATAACTAAATAACTAAATAACTAAATAACTAAATAACTAAATAACTAAATAACTAAATAACTAAATAACTAAATAACTAAATAACTAAATAACTAAATAACTAAATAACTAAATAACTAAATAACTAAATAACTAAATAACTAAATAACTAAATAACTAAATAACTAAATAACTAAATAACTAAATAACTAAATAACTAAATAACTAAATAACTAAATAACTAAATAACTAAATAACTAAATAACTAAATAACTAAATAACTAAATAACTAAATAACTAAATAACTAAATAACTAAATAACTAAATAACTAAATAACTAAATAACTAAATAACTAAATAACTAAATAACTAAATAACTAAATAACTAAATAACTAAATAACTAAATAACTAAATAACTAAATAACTAAATAACTAAATAACTAAATAACTAAATAACTAAATAACTAAATAACTAAATAACTAAATAACTAAATAACTAAATAACTAAATAACTAAATAACTAAATAACTAAATAACTAAATAACTAAATAACTAAATAACTAAATAACTAAATAACTAAATAACTAAATAACTAAATAACTAAATAACTAAATAACTAAATAACTAAATAACTAAATAACTAAATAACTAAATAACTAAATAACTAAATAACTAAATAACTAAATAACTAAATAACTAAATAACTAAATAACTAAATAACTAAATAACTAAATAACTAAATAACTAAATAACTAAATAACTAAATAACTAAATAACTAAATAACTAAATAACTAAATAACTAAATAACTAAATAACTAAATAACTAAATAACTAAATAACTAAATAACTAAATAACTAAATAACTAAATAACTAAATAACTAAATAACTAAATAACTAAATAACTAAATAACTAAATAACTAAATAACTAAATAACTAAATAACTAAATAACTAAATAACTAAATAACTAAATAACTAAATAACTAAATAACTAAATAACTAAATAACTAAATAACTAAATAACTAAATAACTAAATAACTAAATAACTAAATAACTAAATAACTAAATAACTAAATAACTAAATAACTAAATAACTAAATAACTAAATAACTAAATAACTAAATAACTAAATAACTAAATAACTAAATAACTAAATAACTAAATAACTAAATAACTAAATAACTAAATAACTAAATAACTAAATAACTAAATAACTAAATAACTAAATAACTAAATAACTAAATAACTAAATAACTAAATAACTAAATAACTAAATAACTAAATAACTAAATAACTAAATAACTAAATAACTAAATAACTAAATAACTAAATAACTAAATAACTAAATAACTAAATAACTAAATAACTAAATAACTAAATAACTAAATAACTAAATAACTAAATAACTAAATAACTAAATAACTAAATAACTAAATAACTAAATAACTAAATAACTAAATAACTAAATAACTAAATAACTAAATAACTAAATAACTAAATAACTAAATAACTAAATAACTAAATAACTAAATAACTAAATAACTAAATAACTAAATAACTAAATAACTAAATAACTAAATAACTAAATAACTAAATAACTAAATAACTAAATAACTAAATAACTAAATAACTAAATAACTAAATAACTAAATAACTAAATAACTAAATAACTAAATAACTAAATAACTAAATAACTAAATAACTAAATAACTAAATAACTAAATAACTAAATAACTAAATAACTAAATAACTAAATAACTAAATAACTAAATAACTAAATAACTAAATAACTAAATAACTAAATAACTAAATAACTAAATAACTAAATAACTAAATAACTAAATAACTAAATAACTAAATAACTAAATAACTAAATAACTAAATAACTAAATAACTAAATAACTAAATAACTAAATAACTAAATAACTAAATAACTAAATAACTAAATAACTAAATAACTAAATAACTAAATAACTAAATAACTAAATAACTAAATAACTAAATAACTAAATAACTAAATAACTAAATAACTAAATAACTAAATAACTAAATAACTAAATAACTAAATAACTAAATAACTAAATAACTAAATAACTAAATAACTAAATAACTAAATAACTAAATAACTAAATAACTAAATAACTAAATAACTAAATAACTAAATAACTAAATAACTAAATAACTAAATAACTAAATAACTAAATAACTAAATAACTAAATAACTAAATAACTAAATAACTAAATAACTAAATAACTAAATAACTAAATAACTAAATAACTAAATAACTAAATAACTAAATAACTAAATAACTAAATAACTAAATAACTAAATAACTAAATAACTAAATAACTAAATAACTAAATAACTAAATAACTAAATAACTAAATAACTAAATAACTAAATAACTAAATAACTAAATAACTAAATAACTAAATAACTAAATAACTAAATAACTAAATAACTAAATAACTAAATAACTAAATAACTAAATAACTAAATAACTAAATAACTAAATAACTAAATAACTAAATAACTAAATAACTAAATAACTAAATAACTAAATAACTAAATAACTAAATAACTAAATAACTAAATAACTAAATAACTAAATAACTAAATAACTAAATAACTAAATAACTAAATAACTAAATAACTAAATAACTAAATAACTAAATAACTAAATAACTAAATAACTAAATAACTAAATAACTAAATAACTAAATAACTAAATAACTAAATAACTAAATAACTAAATAACTAAATAACTAAATAACTAAATAACTAAATAACTAAATAACTAAATAACTAAATAACTAAATAACTAAATAACTAAATAACTAAATAACTAAATAACTAAATAACTAAATAACTAAATAACTAAATAACTAAATAACTAAATAACTAAATAACTAAATAACTAAATAACTAAATAACTAAATAACTAAATAACTAAATAACTAAATAACTAAATAACTAAATAACTAAATAACTAAATAACTAAATAACTAAATAACTAAATAACTAAATAACTAAATAACTAAATAACTAAATAACTAAATAACTAAATAACTAAATAACTAAATAACTAAATAACTAAATAACTAAATAACTAAATAACTAAATAACTAAATAACTAAATAACTAAATAACTAAATAACTAAATAACTAAATAACTAAATAACTAAAT
Source organism: Polietes domitor (assembly GCA_947397865.1). Classification (NCBI taxonomy): domain Eukaryota; kingdom Metazoa; phylum Arthropoda; class Insecta; order Diptera; family Muscidae; genus Polietes; species Polietes domitor. The sequence goes on from CANDYM010000506.1 coordinate 43,799, forward strand.
AACTAAATAACTAAATAACTAAATAACTAAATAACTAAATAACTAAATAACTAAATAACTAAATAACTAAATAACTAAATAACTAAATAACTAAATAACTAAATAACTAAATAACTAAATAACTAAATAACTAAATAACTAAATAACTAAATAACTAAATAACTAAATAACTAAATAACTAAATAACTAAATAACTAAATAACTAAATAACTAAATAACTAAATAACTAAATAACTAAATAACTAAATAACTAAATAACTAAATAACTAAATAACTAAATAACTAAATAACTAAATAACTAAATAACTAAATAACTAAATAACTAAATAACTAAATAACTAAATAACTAAATAACTAAATAACTAAATAACTAAATAACTAAATAACTAAATAACTAAATAACTAAATAACTAAATAACTAAATAACTAAATAACTAAATAACTAAATAACTAAATAACTAAATAACTAAATAACTAAATAACTAAATAACTAAATAACTAAATAACTAAATAACTAAATAACTAAATAACTAAATAACTAAATAACTAAATAACTAAATAACTAAATAACTAAATAACTAAATAACTAAATAACTAAATAACTAAATAACTAAATAACTAAATAACTAAATAACTAAATAACTAAATAACTAAATAACTAAATAACTAAATAACTAAATAACTAAATAACTAAATAACTAAATAACTAAATAACTAAATAACTAAATAACTAAATAACTAAATAACTAAATAACTAAATAACTAAATAACTAAATAACTAAATAACTAAATAACTAAATAACTAAATAACTAAATAACTAAATAACTAAATAACTAAATAACTAAATAACTAAATAACTAAATAACTAAATAACTAAATAACTAAATAACTAAATAACTAAATAACTAAATAACTAAATAACTAAATAACTAAATAACTAAATAACTAAATAACTAAATAACTAAATAACTAAATAACTAAATAACTAAATAACTAAATAACTAAATAACTAAATAACTAAATAACTAAATAACTAAATAACTAAATAACTAAATAACTAAATAACTAAATAACTAAATAACTAAATAACTAAATAACTAAATAACTAAATAACTAAATAACTAAATAACTAAATAACTAAATAACTAAATAACTAAATAACTAAATAACTAAATAACTAAATAACTAAATAACTAAATAACTAAATAACTAAATAACTAAATAACTAAATAACTAAATAACTAAATAACTAAATAACTAAATAACTAAATAACTAAATAACTAAATAACTAAATAACTAAATAACTAAATAACTAAATAACTAAATAACTAAATAACTAAATAACTAAATAACTAAATAACTAAATAACTAAATAACTAAATAACTAAATAACTAAATAACTAAATAACTAAATAACTAAATAACTAAATAACTAAATAACTAAATAACTAAATAACTAAATAACTAAATAACTAAATAACTAAATAACTAAATAACTAAATAACTAAATAACTAAATAACTAAATAACTAAATAACTAAATAACTAAATAACTAAATAACTAAATAACTAAATAACTAAATAACTAAATAACTAAATAACTAAATAACTAAATAACTAAATAACTAAATAACTAAATAACTAAATAACTAAATAACTAAATAACTAAATAACTAAATAACTAAATAACTAAATAACTAAATAACTAAATAACTAAATAACTAAATAACTAAATAACTAAATAACTAAATAACTAAATAACTAAATAACTAAATAACTAAATAACTAAATAACTAAATAACTAAATAACTAAATAACTAAATAACTAAATAACTAAATAACTAAATAACTAAATAACTAAATAACTAAATAACTAAATAACTAAATAACTAAATAACTAAATAACTAAATAACTAAATAACTAAATAACTAAATAACTAAATAACTAAATAACTAAATAACTAAATAACTAAATAACTAAATAACTAAATAACTAAATAACTAAATAACTAAATAACTAAATAACTAAATAACTAAATAACTAAATAACTAAATAACTAAATAACTAAATAACTAAATAACTAAATAACTAAATAACTAAATAACTAAATAACTAAATAACTAAATAACTAAATAACTAAATAACTAAATAACTAAATAACTAAATAACTAAATAACTAAATAACTAAATAACTAAATAACTAAATAACTAAATAACTAAATAACTAAATAACTAAATAACTAAATAACTAAATAACTAAATAACTAAATAACTAAATAACTAAATAACTAAATAACTAAATAACTAAATAACTAAATAACTAAATAACTAAATAACTAAATAACTAAATAACTAAATAACTAAATAACTAAATAACTAAATAACTAAATAACTAAATAACTAAATAACTAAATAACTAAATAACTAAATAACTAAATAACTAAATAACTAAATAACTAAATAACTAAATAACTAAATAACTAAATAACTAAATAACTAAATAACTAAATAACTAAATAACTAAATAACTAAATAACTAAATAACTAAATAACTAAATAACTAAATAACTAAATAACTAAATAACTAAATAACTAAATAACTAAATAACTAAATAACTAAATAACTAAATAACTAAATAACTAAATAACTAAATAACTAAATAACTAAATAACTAAATAACTAAATAACTAAATAACTAAATAACTAAATAACTAAATAACTAAATAACTAAATAACTAAATAACTAAATAACTAAATAACTAAATAACTAAATAACTAAATAACTAAATAACTAAATAACTAAATAACTAAATAACTAAATAACTAAATAACTAAATAACTAAATAACTAAATAACTAAATAACTAAATAACTAAATAACTAAATAACTAAATAACTAAATAACTAAATAACTAAATAACTAAATAACTAAATAACTAAATAACTAAATAACTAAATAACTAAATAACTAAATAACTAAATAACTAAATAACTAAATAACTAAATAACTAAATAACTAAATAACTAAATAACTAAATAACTAAATAACTAAATAACTAAATAACTAAATAACTAAATAACTAAATAACTAAATAACTAAATAACTAAATAACTAAATAACTAAATAACTAAATAACTAAATAACTAAATAACTAAATAACTAAATAACTAAATAACTAAATAACTAAATAACTAAATAACTAAATAACTAAATAACTAAATAACTAAATAACTAAATAACTAAATAACTAAATAACTAAATAACTAAATAACTAAATAACTAAATAACTAAATAACTAAATAACTAAATAACTAAATAACTAAATAACTAAATAACTAAATAACTAAATAACTAAATAACTAAATAACTAAATAACTAAATAACTAAATAACTAAATAACTAAATAACTAAATAACTAAATAACTAAATAACTAAATAACTAAATAACTAAATAACTAAATAACTAAATAACTAAATAACTAAATAACTAAATAACTAAATAACTAAATAACTAAATAACTAAATAACTAAATAACTAAATAACTAAATAACTAAATAACTAAATAACTAAATAACTAAATAACTAAATAACTAAATAACTAAATAACTAAATAACTAAATAACTAAATAACTAAATAACTAAATAACTAAATAACTAAATAACTAAATAACTAAATAACTAAATAACTAAATAACTAAATAACTAAATAACTAAATAACTAAATAACTAAATAACTAAATAACTAAATAACTAAATAACTAAATAACTAAATAACTAAATAACTAAATAACTAAATAACTAAATAACTAAATAACTAAATAACTAAATAACTAAATAACTAAATAACTAAATAACTAAATAACTAAATAACTAAATAACTAAATAACTAAATAACTAAATAACTAAATAACTAAATAACTAAATAACTAAATAACTAAATAACTAAATAACTAAATAACTAAATAACTAAATAACTAAATAACTAAATAACTAAATAACTAAATAACTAAATAACTAAATAACTAAATAACTAAATAACTAAATAACTAAATAACTAAATAACTAAATAACTAAATAACTAAATAACTAAATAACTAAATAACTAAATAACTAAATAACTAAATAACTAAATAACTAAATAACTAAATAACTAAATAACTAAATAACTAAATAACTAAATAACTAAATAACTAAATAACTAAATAACTAAATAACTAAATAACTAAATAACTAAATAACTAAATAACTAAATAACTAAATAACTAAATAACTAAATAACTAAATAACTAAATAACTAAATAACTAAATAACTAAATAACTAAATAACTAAATAACTAAATAACTAAATAACTAAATAACTAAATAACTAAATAACTAAATAACTAAATAACTAAATAACTAAATAACTAAATAACTAAATAACTAAATAACTAAATAACTAAATAACTAAATAACTAAATAACTAAATAACTAAATAACTAAATAACTAAATAACTAAATAACTAAATAACTAAATAACTAAATAACTAAATAACTAAATAACTAAATAACTAAATAAC